>CAUYLG010065302.1:0-15624 GCA_963573385.1 Cacajao melanocephalus | reverse complement strand
TCCTTCCTGTCTCCATTGTTAAGCACAATTATTGGCATAAAAGAGGTTTTTAATACCCATTTTTAGACTGCATTCTAGCTTGGGCAATAGAACAAGAATCCCGTTCTCTCTCCCTCTTTCTCTTCCTCTTTCTTTCTCTCTTTCATTCTTTTTTCTTTTTTTCTTTCTTTCACTCTTTCTTCCTTCTTTTCTCTCTATTTCTAAAAAAACAAACAAAAAAACAAAAAAAAAAAACCTCTATCACTTTTCAGTGCTACAATTATGAGGTAAGGGCTTTTTCTTCCTCCAATGGAGTCAGGCTGGGAGCTCCACCTCTACCCTGTGTTTAGCACTAACTTAGGGTCTTATACTCCCAAAAGACCTGAGAGCCCATCTCCCATGGAACTGCCCATGGAACTCCCAAAATGACTCCACCAAATTCCCAATGCAGGATCTATCTGCAAGCTTCAGTGGCCTTTGAAAAACTGAAAGTCAGAGAAACTTGCGGAGCAGAGGGTTATTATGATTATTCATTTTTTGTGAATAGTTTTTTGTTTTTGTTTTTTTTTTAAGATAGGGGTCTCCTCTGTGATCCAGGCTGGAGTGCAGTGGCATAATCATAGCTCACTGCAGCCTTGACCTGGGCTCAAGTGATTCTCCAGCCTCAGTCTCCTGAGTAGCTGGGAGCACAGGAGCACACCACCATGCCTGGCTAATATTTAATTTTTTTGTAGAGAAGGTATCTCACTATGTTGCCTACAGTTGAATAATTACTAAATGCATTTTATACTTGGAGAAGATGGTACTGAAATCATCCATTTGGATTTTCACTAAATGACATGTAAACATTTTAGTTATTATACATAGGCTAATAGTACAAAAAAATTGCTTATAACTTTTTTAAGTGAGAATATCTACTTTTCATTTGTGAGACCCCTAGAGGAAAAAGTGTTACCAAAGAGAAAACAATCCCCAAATTCTCCACTTTAATGAATAAAAGCTAATGAAGTAGCCTGCATTCCTATTATTTAGCTCCTCTAAATGTCTATCCCCTTATTAACAACTCTGCTTTATTAAAATGACTGTCTCATATAGCATTTCTGCAGCAAGGTAGCATGGCAATCAAGCTCAAATCCATACTCTACAGCTCTGTATGTATGTTTCCCCCGCTAAACTATCATCATTGATCTAGTTGGAAAGATGTAAGAAAGTTTAAATAGAAGCACACCTTATGGGTAAAGAGCTACCAAAACAAAACAAAGGGAATATATTATCATAAAATGCCACATGTAAGTATATTATTTAAGCACTTTAGAGTATATTATTCCACCAACATAAAATTAATTATTGACATGTGTGTAGGTGTACAAAATGTATTTACAGGCCGAGCACAGTGGCTCACACCTATAATCCCAGCACTTTGGGAGGCCAAGTCGGGTGAATCACTTGAGGTCAGGAGATCGAGACCAGCCTGACCAACATGGTAAAAACTCATCTCTACTAAAAACATCAAAATTAGTCAGGCATGGTGGTGCACACCTGTAATCCCAGCTACTCTGGAGGCTGAGGCACAAGAATCGCTTACACTCAGTAGGCGGAGGTTAGAGTGAGCCAAGATTACAGAGTGAGACTCTGTCTCAAAAACAAACAAACAAAAAAAATGGTGCATGCCTGCAATCTCAGCTACTCGGGAGGCTGAGGCAGGAGAATTGCTTGAACCCGGGTGGTGGAGGTTGCAGTGGGCCGAGATTGTGCCATTGTACTCCAGCCTGGGCAACAGAGTGAGACTCTGTCTCAAAGAAAAAAGAAAAGAAAAAGAAAAAGAAAACATATATATGTTTACATATAGTGGCCAGGCACGGTGACTCATACCAGTAATACCAGCACTTTGGGAGGCCAAGGCAGGTGGATCATGTGGTTGGGAGCTCGAGACTAGCCTGACCAACATAGTGAAATCCTGCCTCTACTAAAAATACAAAAATTAGCCAGGTATGGTGGCGCATGCCTGTAATCCCAGCTACTCAGGAGGCTGAGGCAGGAGAATCACTTGAACCCGGGAGGTAGAGGTTGCAGTGAGCCAAGATCGTGCCACCGCACTCCTGTCTGGGTGACAGAGCGAGACTCTGTCCAAAAAAAAAAAAATATATATATATATATATATATAAGTACCAATTATTTGAAAACATGGTCAAGTTAGAAAATTTTAAATAATAGTTTAAAACTTATTAACTGTTCTTTTATAAATGTTAACTTTGCAAAGCAAATAAAATAACTACTCACAACTCTATTTATTTCAAAATATATAATAAAAGAGCATGGCATTTGCATTACTGTTTATCACCTATGTGTCTATCAGATTTGCAAGTGATTCTGCAGTCTTGCACAGTGGGAGTTTCTAGGCCTGTGAGATATCTGATTCCTGTGCTCTGCAACAGATCTAGCTCCTGCACCCAGCAGAGCTCAGGGTCATTCTCAGGTCATAGTGGTTAAAGATGGCTGTCAATTCACTGCTTAGGCTAGGTTTCAAGTCTCCTTTATCTCTGTTACATTGATGATTCCTGCGGTAGCTTAAGAAATTAATCATATTATCTATATGCATCTTAATGTTTTGTTGTATAGCACCAAAGTAACTGTATTAAAAGCTCAGTGTGCTGTATGTGAAAGTCAGCTACCCTTTAAAAACTAAGAACTGGAACTAATATATTTGAATAAATAGTTATTGTTCTATGCTGTGCTACAAATTTTTTAAAGGTGGTTAAAATAAAAGGTTGAAACCAGTTGACCCTGCCTCTTCCCAGTGCAAAGATAATTATTATTCAGTCAAAAAATATGCAGTGAAAAAAGGTAATTGCATAAGAAGACATTATAATCCTGAGAGTATCCACCTGGTGTTTTTATTTTGATGAATATCCTTTTGGATCCCCATGCCTGTGCAACTTAATGTTCATCACAATTCTCCATGGCAAAGGAAAAAGACAAGCCTTAATTGTAAATTTGTGCATGCTTTATTGCCAATGCAATGGCATGAACACATTTAACAGGATTGTCATTCCATTCAATCACTCTGATTTTGACAGGAACCTATTACAGATAAAATTGATAGAATGAGTAATAAGGACCATTTAAAAAATCACTGCTTTCTGGCCAGGCACAGTGGCTTACTCCTGTAATCCCAGCACTGTGAGAGACCAAGGTGGGCAGATCACCTGAGATCAGGAGTTCAAGACCAGCCTGGCCAACATGGTGAAACCCCATCTTTACAACAACTACGAAGATTAGCTAGGCATGGTGACACTTGCCTGTAATCACAGCTACTTGAGAGGCTGAGACAGGAGAATCACTTGAACTCAGGAGGCAGAGGCTGCAGTGAGCCAAGATCGTGCCACTATACTCCAGCCTGGGTGACAAAGCAAGACCCTGTCTCAAAAAAAAAGAAAAGAGAAAAGAAAAAAAAAAATCACTGCTTTTTCTTCAAAGGGTGAGTATTCAGATCTTCTTCTATATTCTCTATGGCTACATGCATTAGGTGAAGAAAAAAATAAACCATAGTAATAGGATAGCCATCCTCAAATTGCTTCCTTCCAAGTTGAGTTATGTTTATGATATGACAGCAGTGCATGGTCATTTTTTTTAAGAATAACTGGGTTAGATCTGTAACATCTAAGGAAAAGCAACAAATGAATAAGTAGGCAAGTGGACAAAAATAGAGAAAAGCACTTGCCCAAATCACCCTGTGTTAATTTCACGTGCTATTTCTCAGTTTTTTCTCACTGATATTTAAAGGTATTCATTATACTTTTGCCTAAGACAGGTAACAAAAGCTCAGGAGCTGAACACTAAGCTTAAGATATGTGCAGATGAACAGGAAGGATAAGAGGACTATGGTAAATAGTCGATCATTGCCAGAAATTTGAAACTGGCAATAAGAGGAAGCCAGCAGTTCTATTCAACTGACAAAGTAGTGGTGTGGTACTTGGCATTCTGGCATGTGTAGCCAAATGGCAAGGTGCCAAGTATTGGCTGGAATAGCATAAACTACTGATTTCTCTTCCACAAATTGAGGGAAGGAAGAGTTTTAGCAGCACAGCAACACTGTTTTATGTAGTCACATTAAACTGTCTGCTACTTGAGTTCATTTTCCACATTCTAGTTTATAACTCACTTTTCTTTTTTTTTTTTTTTTGAGATGGAGTCTTGCTCTGTTGCCCAGGCTGGAATGCAGTGGCGCAATCTCAGCTCACTGCAACTTCTGCCTCCTGGGTTCAAGCGATTCTCCTGCCTCAGCCTCCCAAGTAGGTGGGACTACAGGCACATGCCACAACACCCAGCTAATTTATTGTTTTTTCAGTAGAGATGGGATTTCACCATGTTAGCTAGGGTAGTCTCCATCTCCTGACCTCATGTTCCACCTGCCCTGGCCTCCCAAAATACTGGGATTACAGGCATGAGCCACTATGCCTGTTCTCCTTTTTGGTCTTTTAAACTTGAAACTGCCATTGAAAATAAGCTCATATTTATTTGACTATTGATCAAATGGATATCATCAATAAAAATATTTTTCCAGGTGATTCCATCCCAAGCTGCTTTTGTCTTTCAATTAAGAAAAAGTTTTGGCTGGGCACAGTGACTCACACCTGTAATCCTAGCACTTTGGGAGGCCGAGGTGGGCAGCCCATAAGGTCAGGAGATAGAGACCAACCTGGCTAATACGATGAAACCCCATCTCTACTAAAAATACAAAAAAAATTCCCCAGGTGTGGTGGCATGCACCTGTAGTCCCAGCTACTTGGGAGGCTGAGGCAGGAGAATCGCTTGAACCTAGGTGGCAGAGGTTGCAGTGAGCCAAGATCACACCACTGTACTCCAGCCTGGGCAACAGAACAAGACTCGGTCTCAAAAAAAAAAAAAAAGAAAAAAGAAAAAGAAATGGTTGTATGCTATGCCAGTAGGATGAGATATTCAGAGGATTAAATCAATAGACTATAAATTATATGTAAAAAAAACATTAGGTCACACAACCTAATAATAAATCTGTTGCGTCACACTACCCTGACACAACAGATTTATTATTAAAGTAGGTAACTCCATAGAAATTCACATTAGTTTTTATAAAGTAAGAGACAGGGAGAGATCAATGATAACTTTGGCTTACTGCTGCTTTTAATGGTTCATTTATAATAGCTACTTATCTCCTACTATTTTAGCTTGCTATAATAATGCCAAAACAAGAAAAAAGATAATCACCATTATGGAAATATATATTTAATTCAAGTCTGATTGATTGTTCTTTAATCTGATTCATGTATTTGTAGAGTGGCCAGAAGTACCCTAAAATGCATAGTGATTCTTAGGTACACATAAAAACCCCATTATACAGTCTATATCAGGTTTAGAGTAAAAAACATCTGGCAGTTTTGGCTTTATTTTCATAGGCATATTATTACTATTAGACAAACAACCACATTGCAGGGTACACCCAAAACCCACCAGCTCAAACCCAACTGCTACTATCAACATCAAGAATAACAGCCAAATCTTAAATGGACCTTTTAACCTCACTATGTTTCCTGGAGACAACTATCTTTGCAAATGAAAAGCAGATTTTTGCTCTACACATGCACATGGATCCACATTCCATTCCTGGATTCTCTACAATTGCCTTGCCATTCTTGATGATTACCCGATTGCAATGGAGATTTAATACAGGCTTCCAAAAGTCATCTCAAATGAAGGAGGAATAAGCTCACTGATTTTGTTTAAGAAGGTTGAACATGGGCAGTCCTCACCAACCAATTCCCCATATATTTTCTTCTAAGGAAACTGCTACTAAATAAATATTAAATGAGAAGATTGGGGTTATAGAACTAGGGAGGCAGGGCTCCCCAGTACCATCACTATGGTGAAATGGTAAATAAGGACCAGGTCTTCTTGGCAATATAAGGTGGCTCTACCACTGTTCATCCCTCTTGGTTGCCTTGTTAAATCTCTGCCCAGAAACATAAGGAACCTGACTGATCACTCCTGATTCTCTTCATCTCTGAATGACACTATTGGTGGTGTACATGCAATTTCACTCCAGAATCAGTGGTTACAGTATACTCTCCAAAAAGCTGAAGTTAACAAGACTAGCAATACCAAGTGTTGGCAAGGATGGGGAATAACTGGAACTCTCATACGTTGATGGTGAGAGTATTAAATTGGTACAACCGGCTGGGTGTGGTGGCTCACGCCTGTAATCCCAGCACTTCGGGAGGCCAAGGTGGGTGGATTACCAGAGGTCAGGAGTTCAAGACCAGCCTGACCAATATGATGAAACCCTGTCTCTATTAAAAAAAAAAAAATACAAATATTAGCCAGGCGTGGTGACGGGCGCCTATAGTCCCAGCTATTCAAGAGGCTGAGACAGGAGAATTGCTTGAACCTGGGAGGCAGAGGTTCCAGTGAGCCAAGATCCTGCCACTGCACTCCAGCCTGGGTGACAGAGCAAGACTCCATCTCAAATAAAAAAATAAATAAATTGGTACAACCACTTTAGAAGACTGTTTGGTAGTCTCTATGAAAACTAAACACATACCTAGCCTATGATCTAACAATTCCACTCTTAGGAATATAGCCAAGAGATATATATGGATACATATTCTCACCAAAAGACATTAACAAGTGTGTTCATAAAAGACTTACTCAAAGTCAGTGTGGTAGCATATGCTGCTGCAGTCCCAGCTACTTAGGAGGCTGAAGTGGAATGATTACTTTCCAGGAGATCAGGGCCAATCTGGGCAACATAGTGAAACTCCATTTCTAAAGAGAAAAAGAAAAGATTTGCTAAAAATAGCCAAAAATTAGAAACAACCAAAATGTCATCACAGTAGAAGAGATAAATGAAACACCCTATGTTCCTGCAATGGAATACTACAGAGTGATTTTTTTTTAAAGGATAAACTATTATTACTAGCTATAGCATGAATAAATCTTACAGATACTACATTAAGAAAAAAGACACACAGTATCTACAATATGAATCCACTTATATGAAGTACAAAAATAGGAAAACTAATCCAGCAGTAAAAGAATAGTGGGGGTGAGGGATGGGAACTGACTGGAAAAGGGCATAAAAGAATCTTCTGCGGTGCTAGAAAAGTTCTATATCTTGATCTGGATGATCAAGATACACATCAGATATACATCACATCAGGTATGATCAAGATACACATCAAATACAGGTATGTGATGAATCTTAAAAGCATTATAGAAAAAAGACGCAAAAGCCTATATGTAGTATGATTTCATTTTGGAAAGGGCAAAATTGTAGGGATAGACACTAGATAAGTGGTTGCCAGAATATTTGCGTAAAAGAAGGGAACTAACTACAAAGGATTACAAGCAAACTTTTGGGGATGATAGAATGATCCATATCTTGACTGTGGTTGTGGTTATCTCACTCTACAGTTATCTTACATTTAAAAGGATGAATCTTATCATAGCTCAATTATAATTCATTTCATACTTTGAAAATATTCAACAATCTATACACTTAAGATTAGTATACTTTATGTACTTCCTATACTATGTGTATATTATACCTTAATTTTTAAACGTTTGAAAGGTAAAGAAACAAAAAGAGGTTAAGTGGGTTGTTAAGACACGCATTCCAGTCCAGACTTTGCTACTGGTTTGTTATGTGAAATGCCTTAATTGTTACTACTGAATAAAAATACAGAAAGTGCTAGGCCTGGAATGGGTGCTGAAATGCACATAATCTCACCTTGATCTAGAGAGGAGAAATTATCTATGAAATATCACATAGCTAGTCAGTTGTAGAGGCACAAATGAAAACCTAGGACATCTGACTCTCAGATTCTAGTTCAATTCCAGGTCAAGGGAGATTTTTAAAAAGTCAAACTCATCAGTTGACACTACAGAAGTAGCAAATTTTCAACCAGTTGTGTAGTACTGGGCCTCTGTTTCCACATACAGTCAGGTGCCACATAAGATGTTTTGGTCAACAACAGACCACACATACAATGGTGGTCCTACAAGATTTTAATGGAGCTGAAAAATTACTGTCACCTAGTGATGTCATAGCTGTCAAGATATAATGAAATTAATTTTTAAAAAATAAATTTAGTGGGCTGGGCACAGTGGCTCAGGCCTGTAATCCCAGAACCCTGGGAGGCCGAGGAGGGCAGATCGCCTGAGTTCAGGAGTTCAAGACCACCCTTGGCAATATGGTGAAACCCCATCTCTACTAAAATACAAAAAATTAGCCAAGAATGGTGGCACATGCCTGTAGTCCCAGCTACTCAGGAGGCTGAGGCACAAGAATCACTTGAGCCCGGGAGGTGGAGGTTGCAGTGACCCAAGGTCAGGCCACTACCCTCCAGGGTGGGCTACAGAGTAAGACTCTACCTCAAAAACACGGCAAAACCTGGTCTCTACTAAAAATACAAAAATTAGCCGGGTGTGGTGGCATGTACCTGTAATCCCAGCTACTCAGGAGGCTGAGGCAGAAGAATCATTTGAATCCAGGAGATGGAGGTTGCAGTGAGCTGAGATCGTGTCATTGCACTACAGCTTGGTCAACAAGAGTGAAACTCTGTTTCAAAAAATAAAGAAAGAAAGAATTTTAAAACAAATAAATAAATTTAGTGTAAACTAAGTATACAATGACTTTTTGTTTTGTTTTCTTTTTTATTTTTTTGTTTTTTTGAGACAGAGTTTTGCTCTGTTACCCAGGCTAGAGTGCAGTGGCACGATCTTGGCTCACTGCAACCTCTGCCTCCCGGGTTCAAGTGATTCTCCTGCCTCAGCCTCCCAAGTAGCTGGAATTATAGTTGCCTGCTACCATGACTGGCTAATCTTTGTATTTTTAGTAGAGACAGTTTTCACCATGTTGGTCAGGCTGGTCTCAAACTCCTGACCTCAGGTGATCCACCCGCCTTGGCCTCCCAAAGTACTAGGATTACAGGCGTAAACCACTGTGCCTGACCAATGTATAGTGTTTATTAAGTTTACGACAGTGGATAGTAATGTCCTGGGCCTTCTCATTCACCCACCACTCACTTCCTGACTCATCTAGAGCAACTTCCAGTCCTACAAGCCCCATTCATAGTAAGTGTCCTATACAGGCATGAAATTTTTATCTTTTATACTGGATTTTTATTGTATCTTTTCAACATTTAGATACACAAATACTTACTGCTGTATTACAAGTGTCTACAGTATTCAGTATAGTAATAATTTGTACAAGTTTGTAGCCTAGGAAGAGCTATACCAAATAGTCTACACGTGTAGTAGGTTATATACCATCTAGATTTGTAAATACACTCCATGTATTTACACTCCATGATGTTTGTGTAAATACATTCCATGATGTTTGCACAAAGATGAAATAATCTAATGACATATTTCTCAGAACATAGTCCTGTCATTAAGCAACATATGACTACATTTGCTTTCCACTTCCAAAGACGCCACTGTACTCCAGCCTGGGTGAGAGAGTAAAATCCTGTCTCTAAGAAAAAAAATTATATATACGAGTTATCAGTGATCCTTTGATAATTGCAATTTACCCAACAATGTAGATTATGACAGCCTCCATTTAGGGAGCTCCAACTCAAAACTAAATCTTGGCAAACCACCTACCCCTTCCTGTCTGGGGCCATCTCCAATGTCACTTAGTCATGCAAAGTACCCATACTAATCTACTACTGGGAGAGATATTTTAGGGTACAATCTAGATTATATGACTCCTTAATTAACTCCTCTGAAAATTTAGTTCCTCTGAAACAAAATCAACTTTTTTAAGTGCACACATTTACAAACACTCCAGATCTTAACAAATTCTATAAGATGGTGTTTATTGTGCTATACAGGTCCCAACAATATTCTTATAAAATTGTGAACAAGAGCAGTTAGGCCATACTTCAGTCTCTTGAAAATTGAAACATTAAGGAAGTGCTAAATAAGTGGTCCCTAGCTTCTCTTTCTATGCTCTGTAGCTAAGTAAATGACCTTTTGACCCCCTTCCCCTCCCATCCTCACTAAAGCTCAAACACCAACTTCTCTCTGACCTCCACCCCCAAAACAGAAAAGACACTAGTATGTAATTTATACTTTTTGATTGACTGGTTACACTTTAATTCCTTTTTTTTTTTGAGACAGTCTCACTCTGTCATCCAGGCTGGAGTGCAGTAGCTCAATCACTGCTCACTACAGCCTTGACTTCCAAGGTCAAGCAATTCTCTTGCCTCAGCCTCCCAAGTAGCTAGGCCTATGGGTGTGCACCGCCACACTCTGCTAATATTTTATTTTTTATTTTTAGTAGAGATGAGGTGTCATTCTGTTGCCCAGGCTGGTCTTGAACTCCTGGGCTCAAGTAATCCTCCCTCAATCTCCCAAAGTGCTGGGATTACAGGTGTGAGTCACCACAACTGGTCCACTTTAGATCCAGTACGTTTTAGCAGTATGTTAATTCATGCAATATTGACATTATAAGCCATTTATCCCTTATTGTATAATGAAAAGCCAACTGCTTCTCCATTAAAGAATTCTGACCCTCAATTTAACTTCAGTAAGCAAGTGAGAAAATATTTTAGAAACAAGGAAGAACTTGCAACCACACTTTGTATTCCTAGCCTTGAGGAGTCATGAACCACATTAGAATAGCTGAGAGGCTACAGAAAGAACCCAAAGGATAATTTGTTCATTTACTCATTCATTCATGCATTCAGTAAACATTTACCAAGGGTCTACCATGTGCCAGGTATTGTACAAGGCAGAGAGAATCAATGATTAATAAGATATGATCTCTATCCTGAAGTAGTTTCAAAGAGGAGTCACAAACAGATGAAAAATATTTAAAGCCCAAAAGTGAGAAGTGCTCTGACAAGTAGAAAACACTGACAAAGAACAGGAGAGATGGGATTCACTCCCCCTGGGGATAGTCAGAGCAGGTTTCATAAGAACAGACCTGTGAGCTCAGCTTGAAGGAATGTGACATATTGAAAGGCAAAGGGTTGAAATGGGCTTCCCAAACTTTCAGCCAAATATGAAAGGAGATGAGAGGAGGGGAATGAGTTACCTTTCTTTGCACAGAGGGAATTTAAGGCCAGGGAAGCAAATGCCAAGCCTAGTGTCTACAGTGGCCACATAGAAAAAGGGCCATGGCAGCAGCGGGGCCCCTTCTTCTTATCTGCAGTCACGTGGAGAAGACAGTTGATGAAAAACTTTGCCAAGATGCCTTTAGCCACTTTAGGGGAGGACAGGTGCAAGCATTTTCATATAACTCCATGCTCAGCCTACATTCTTTAAAAAGTTATGTTTATATCAAGATATATCATTGGAACATAAATTTTATCCACATCCTTTAAAATAGTTACAAGTTTTGCCCCGTTTTTGGACTAAAAATTTCAAAGCCTTTGTTTGTATTGAATTTAGGATAACAAAGTTTTGTAATCAAACAATGTCCTTGCCTCAACATAGCTTCCTTCTAGCCAGAGAAGTAGTAGAAAGGGTCTTGCCTAGCTAATAGCAGATAAAGGATTACTCCTAGAAGCTTGCTGAAGGCAAAGAAGCTCCTATTCCATCCTCCCCAAATTCTAGCAAAGCCAAGTATATCTCTACAATACCCAGTGCTGACCTCTTTTGCACAGTTTCTTGGCCTAAGCAACTTTCTTAGCTCTTTAACTCCCTTGCCCCAAAATGTACAGATGAATAGGTTGTCATGAAGCATATTCAATGTTAGTTAGTGTCTAGTATTTTTCTATCACACTCATATTTCTTGGAGTTCTAAAATATAGCCCTCAAGCCTGGGCGCAGTGGCTCATGCCTATAATCTCAGCACTTTGGGAGGCTGAGGTGGGCAAATCATCTGAGGTCAGGAGTTCAAGACCAGCGTGGCCAACACGGCGAAACCCAGTCTCTAATAAAAATACAAAAACTAACCGGATGTGGTGGTGGGCTCCTGTAATTCCAGCTGCTCAGGAGGCTGAGCCAGAATTGCTTGAACCTGGGAGGCAGAGGTTGCAGTGAGCCAAGATCACACCACTGCATTCCAGCCTGGGCAACAAGAGCAAAACTCCGTCACAAAAAACAAAAACAAAATAAAAATAAAAACCAAAAACAAAATAGCCCTCAAATTCCTACATTATTCCAAACTCTGATCATGTAATAATGAATATCTATTCTTTATTCTTTTTAAAAATATATTCATTCTTTCAACAGCATTTAGCCAACAGTGAGGCAACGGGTTCGTTATCCCAATGCCCATTTTCTCCTTCTTCCATTTTAGCTGGGTTCATGGCCACCCACCCAGAGACAGTATTTCCTAGTATACTAGGTGTGGCCACACTAAGTTTATCACAATGGAATGTCAGTGAATTTTCCAATTATATTGTAAATTCCTGGTGATTAGAAACCCTGTCTTTACATATATTTTATTTCCAACAGTACCCATTCAGTATTGAGGATGTTAATAAATGTTTGTTGACCTAGCTTTTTATCTTGAATAATATTTCATCTATACTATATGTTTTGGATCAAAAATAAATTTTATGATTCTAGAAACATGAAAAAGAATAGAATGTAAATGGAAGTGATGTGTGCAACTTACAAGTCATTTACGTCACAAGAAATTGCTTGCTTTCCATTTTTCCTCTACTACTCTTCCTAAAAACTGAAATAGGGGTATGGAAGTGACACAGCTTCAACCATGTAGACAAGACAAGCAAATGTCAGAGCAGCACAGTGATAGAAACAGATTCTGAATGACTTCATGGTGCTGAGGCACCCCACTAGTGTAGACACTTATATTCCTCTAAAATGTTACAGGCAAGAGAATTAAACTTCAGCAATATTTAAGCCACTTTATATTTAGGTTTCTTTGTTACAGCAGCTTAGCTGGACCCTAGTTAATATAAACATTTATTCAACGTCTTTTTGAGCATTTACTATGTGATAAGAACTGTCTTCTGGGTAAACATAAAGTGCTGAATAAGCAGAAAAGCTCCTAGGACACAGGTTAGTTATAGTCTAGAACACGTGGGGTCTAATCTTTTGGCTTCCCTGGGCCACATTTGAAGAAGAATTGTCTTGGACCACACACAAAATACACTAACAGTAACAACAGCTGATGAGCTAAAAATATATATTAAAAAAATCTCATAATGTTTTAAGAAAGTCTATAAATTTGTGTTGGGCCACATTCAAAGCCATTCTGTGCTGCATGCAGCCCATAGGCCATGGGTAGGACAAGCTTGGTCTAGAAAGTGATACTAATGGCTGGGTACAGTTGTTTACGCCTTTAATCACGGCACTTTGGGAGGCCGAGGCTGGCGGATCACGAGGTCAGGAGTTCGAGACCAGCCTGACCAACATGGTGAAACTCCATCTCTACTTAAAAAAGTACAAAAATAATGAGCCAGATGTGGTAGCAGATACCTGTAATCCCAGTTACTCAGGAGGCTGAGGCAGGAGAATTGCTTGAACCCAAGAGGCAGAGGTTGCAGTGAGCCGAGATCATGCCATTGCACTCCAGCCTGGGCAAAAGAGCAAGACTCTGTCTCAAAAAAAAAAAAAAAAAGGAAAGAAAGAAAGTTATACAAATAAAATGTAAAACTAAATTTTCAAACTGTGTTAAGTATGTAAAAGAAACAAAGAGAATGCTGAGGTAGAATATAACAAAGAGGGATCTATTCTGAGTGGAACAGTTCACTAAGGCCTCCTTGAGGAAACATCATTTAGCTAAGGTCTCAAGATCATAGAAAGAAATGGGGAGAAGGAGTCCATTCTAGCATGCAAAGACCTAAGGCAAGAAAGAGCTTGGCTCTTTGAATCAAGCTCAAGAAGACATGTAAACAATGTGAGCAGTGTGATATTAAGAGAAAATGTTTCTCCTAAAGAGAGATATAAATATGCATATATACATCACTGCATAGACACAGACACATTAAATAAAATTATAGGTAAATTATCTTCGCTTTTATAGTTGTTCCTCACTGTTTTTCTTTTTTTAAACCAGAATTTCCTCTAGTCACTCACATATCCCAGCACTGGGTCTGGAAAAACTAATCACCTTGAAACCGTAAGAACTCTGTCTAACTTGGTAACATCCTTAAACTCCAGAATTTCCCCAAAAGCAGATCCCCAGTTCCCTAAACACACAATTTTCCCAGGGTCATTTCTGTCAATTTTATCCTCTCTTCTCATCCTTTCTGACTCGTAAAAACTCGAAAAACCTCAAATTTCTATAATTTTTACTCCTTAGCTTTCCATTCCCTTGGCTTCTACAAACTGGGGGCATGAAATATATGTTAATATTTCCCACACACTTTGTTTTTTCAGGCCAGTGTTATCAAAAAATCTTAGCTGTTGAACCACATCTCATATTGACTACACTGCCCTAACCAGAACTAAAGGTTTACTTTCAAGTTACATATACTGGGGAGAAAGAAATGTCACCTCCAATTACTCTATAGAATTTTTGCAGGTAGACACAGGGTCTTGCTATGTTGCCCAGGCTGGTCTCAAACTCTTAGCCTCAAGTGTCTATAGAATTTTTATAATAAAATCCTAAAAGTTTAAACATCTAATTGAATTCTAATAGAAATATAACTAAGCTATATACTACAATATGAAGTAGGTAATAGGTTATTTGTTGTAAAATGATTTGTAAGCTCTTTGAAAAGAGATTGCATCTTCTATCTATAAAAACTTTATATCATCCCTAAAGTGTCTTAATTAATAAAAGACAAAGTAATGATAAATAATTCAAATAGAGGCAGCAAGATAGAAACCAGAATAAGGAGACAAGAGCAGAAGTTCCAAAGAGGTTGCAGGGAGGAATTCCTAGAGCTAGAAAAGCAAATCTATACATGCTTGTCAAGGGTACCTGCAGCTGACAGGTACCAAACCACTCACCTTACACAATTAGAGATGCTCAGTCAGGGTCTCTACAGATGCCTTCATGACATTCTCAAATAAGAAGGAAAAAAGGAGAGAGAAGAAAGAGGAAAGGTAAGAAAAAAGAAAAAGAAATTTCTAGTCAGTCAAACCAGTTAGGGGACAGAGTAGACAGTGTTATTAAGAATGAGTGCTTGGGAGCCAGACTGCTGACTTTAAAAGTGGACTTTGCTGTTTTGCAGCTGGGTGACCTCTCATCCTGTTTCCTCTTTTGTAAAATGGGGGTTATAATGGCACTTACACCTCATAAGGTTGTGAAGAGGATTTAAATGAGTCAATTCATGTGAAGTACTTAGCACAGTGCCTAGCACAATGTAAGTGATCAACAAGTGTCAACCACTGCTATAGGAGCCTCAGAAGAATAAATACTCAAGCTAATAAGTTGGAAAGCTGTAAAATAAAATAGAAAATAAATTATGCTCTCCAACTCAATTAGATAAATTTGAGTTTTCTTGGTGGGTAAAGAAAAGGTCCAGAGAGATCCAAGATGGCCAATTAACAACAGCTCAGGATTGAAGTTCCAAGTGAAAGTGCAGAGAGTGAGCAGACGCCGCACTTTCAGACGAATTTTTGTTGCCCACAGACTGGGAGATTCCCAGCAGAGGAGCCACACGGGTCGCCAGTGCGACTTTTTTGGCCAGCACGGCTGTTTTGCCAGTGCCCCGGCACGGCACTCTCGGCGCGGAG
>CAUYLG010065301.1:0-27963 GCA_963573385.1 Cacajao melanocephalus | reverse complement strand
AAGCCTGATTCTGTCAGTTCATCGCACTCATTCTCCGTCATGCCTTGTTCTCTTGCTGATGAGGAGCTGCGATCCCCTGTAGGAGGAGAGGCATTCTGATTTCGGGTGTTCTCAGCCTTTTTGCACTGGTTTCTTACCATTTTTGTGGATTTATCCACCTGTCGTCTTTGTAATTGCTGATTTCAGATTGGGTCTGAGTGGATGTCCGGCTTGTTGGTGATGAAGTTTTTTCTGTTTCTTAGTTTTCCTTCAGCAGACGCCGTTTCCCCACAGAGCTAGGCCTTCCCGGGTTCAGCTGTGCTGACTGTGAAACTCTCAGTCCTCAGCGCTTCCAATTGCTGTTCTCCTTGTGGGGATGGGACCAGCTGAGCCCGACTCAGGGGGCACCCAGTCGCATATACTCCGCACTGAGAAGCGCTGCGCTGCGCTGGGGCACAGGCAAAGCAGCTGCGCCAGCCAAAAGAGTCGCGCTGGCGACCCGTGTGGCTCCTCCGCCGGGAATTTCCCAGTTTGTATTCCACAGAAATTCGTCTGAAATTGCGGCGTCCACTCTCTCTCTGTGCTTTCACTGGGAGCTAAAATCCTGAGCTGTTGTTAATCGGCCATCTTGGATCTCTCACAAATAGCCTCTTTCTATCTAGAATCAGCTCAGATGATCAACACCACCATTAAGAACACTTTTTCCTAATTACATTAAAATTAAGAGTCATACTAACATGAACTGCTGAGGTTATAATTAAATTTGGTGAGATGAACAGTATATTCAGACACTTGTACTGAGATATTTAGGGATAGAAATTAAATTCATCAATAGTCACCTTGGGTTACTATTTCTTCTCATGCCTGGTTATTCCAAGAATACTAGGCTTCTCTCCAGGAAAAATGATTTGCTAAACTCTATTTCCTTCTGGCTTTATGTAGTACAAAATCATGAGACACTAAGCGTGCATGATGTGTATTCCTTAATAATTATTTAATGTTAGCATATTTTTAAAAATTTTTCCTCATGAGAAGTTCTTCACAATACTGGTCAATATTTATATTATTTCAACCTTGACATAGAACTGAACTATCATATTGTTCAGAAATAACAAGATCAGCCTAAGAACTGCCTGATTGCTCTCTTAGTCATATTTTATTATGCTAAGGTGAGAAGTACCTAAAGTAACAGTTGTGATAAAATTAGCGTATAATTTCAAAAGGATTTGATGGATAAATCAAGTATTAATATTTATAATATTTAAATTAGTTTTAGCATGTATTTAAATAAGCTTTTTATTGGTAGCGTTTGTGTTTCCTAATAAACTTGATATATGCTTACTCAGAGAAGCTTAAATCATTCTTCAGAACACAACTTGTAAAATCAGACTGAATATTGTAAGTTGGCTCTACAATATATAAGCTCTATTTTTGTGGGTCAAATTACTCAAGCTGTTGGAGTCTCTGATTATATATCTGTAGCACAGGTATAGATTCTAGCTCCAGGAGTTTTGTGAAGATTGGGTTTAATAATAAATGCCAGTGCGTAGCACATAATTATGAATATTTGCTAGACATTATCAATATAATGCTTACATTTTGAGGGTAAAAATCAACAGTAAAATTGCTGGATTAACAAAGAAGCAATGCAAAACATATGCAGTTAATAAGAGGTTATTGATGAAAAATTTTTAGAAAATAGATTTTACAAGATGTTCTAATGCCCCAAATCATCATTCTAACATTCATATTGTTGGACTCTCTTTGTGGAATGTATATATCATCCTTTAGTATCTCATTAAAACCCTGGAATATTTCATGTATACTTGCAAGTGGTAAACCTGAATTTCAATCATCATCAGATTATGAGTGGTAAATTGTGTTTTTGTCTTCTAAAATATATTTCCTGTAATTCTTACCCATGCAAATAATTTTTTTCCTTCAAGTTTTATCTCAAATGCATATTTTGATGCTTGCTTGATTTACAAACTTGATATGGATAAACTTTGACTCTTTTTGAGCTGGATAGTTTTGGTCTAGGCTGCTCATATGTTAGGTTTAATTATAATTTCTACATACTGTTTATTCCACATACTGTCTAGTTTCTCTTCACTGTTCTTCAAGTATCTTAACCATAGGATTGTATCTATATTGCTTCTAATATTTGAAATATAACATTGAAGATAAGAGGAGTACAAAAATGCTTAAGGTTATTATGATTTTATGTCTCTTTATTGAAACATATCTTATGCATAATTGCTGTTTATTTACAACAGCCTTGTTTTTTGAACAGCTCGGAAGGAGAAGATCATCTGTAAGTCCAAGGTTCTGGGCAGGCCAGGTGCAGTAGCTGGCTCCTATAATCTTAATAGTTTTGGAGGCTAAGATGTGAGGATTGCTTGAACCCGGAAGTTTGAGAAGAGCCTGAGCAACAAAGAAAAGTCTCTTCTATAAAGAAAAATAAAAATAAAGAAATAAAAGGAAAACAAAATGTGCACAATAGTTCTAGCTACTCAGGAGGCTGTGGTGGGAGGATTGCTTGAGCCTGGGAGTTCAAGGTTGCAGTGAGCTATAATTGGGCCACTGCACTGCAACCTGGGTGACAGAGTGAGTCCTTGTCTAAAAATTAACTAAAGGAGGTGGGGGTGCTAGACAAAATAAATAAACACATAAACAAACAAACTCTGAAGCTTGGCAGCAAATTGCAGCAATATTATCATGATTTTGCAGGAAGAATGGAGAATGTGTTGACACAAGAAATATTTCTTATGATTAGACCAATTTTCCAAAAAAAAAACCTTTTGTTTAGTTTTATTTTAAATCTCTTAATTATTATCTCTTGGCAATCTGGTTTATTATAGAATAAGCTCTACCATTTAGAAATTTTCATCAGTGTTGTTTTGGCAAGTGCTGACTTCTGTGTTACCAACCAGTAGTTATATCATAGTTGATTTCGGGATATAAAAATAGACATTACGTTTTTATAGAAGTATACAAGATAAAAAATTGTATTCATCAGAATTTTCCAGAGAGTATGGTAGTGAGCAAGATACGTGAAGGTAGGGATTTAGACTCATCATAGTGATGGCATTTGGTGTGGCAAGGACAAAAGGATGTTAATTGGTGAACAAAACATCCATGGGGATGACATTAATGAGAGAGTAGGGGAGGAAGCTGGAGATTTCACCTTCTGCTGCGAAATGTATTGGGAAGGTGAAATGTATCTAAAAAAGATTTGTTTGAAGTTTTTGTTTGATGCAGCATTACTTTATGTAACCCACTGAGGAGAACCAAAATGTAGATATATTTTCCTTCATGGATTTTGGATGCAATTTGAATGTATTAAATGCTTTTTGCCCATTTATTTTTTTTTTAATTTGATGGATAGAAGCAAATTTCAAAATGACCCAAGTGAACTTGGGTTACAATGTAAGATGTATGTTTCATTTCATACATTTCTTAAAGAGAGTTCACATTCTTTCTATGAGCAATCAGGTAGATTTTCACTCATTTCTATATTCAATTTCTATACTTTGAAAAAATGAACTTAAGACTCTTACGGTATGCTATGGCACAATTTTGATGTCAATAAATTATCTATTATAAATTACCTGATAGAATAATACGCCTAAATTTGAAAAAATCAATTTAAATTATAAATAAATTTGATTGAAAAGCATAACAGAAACAGAAATAGAGAATCAAACAAAAGAAAGTACTCAGAAGGTAAAAGACATAATGAGACTAATTTGTGAATTTGATAATGTTTATAATGTATCAATATACTACACATAGAGTAGGTCAAAATCATAGTTAAAAATAGAGAGGATAGGTTTAATTATCCAGATAGGTTGAGAAAAATGGGCAGCCTGGATACGTTAGTAAATGCAGAATACTTGAAAAAAGGAGGACAATGTAGACAACAGAAAATAATTTTATTTTGGGGGGTAATGTCTTAATGGTAATTCAATAAAATAAGAAATACAATGAAATAAATGATTTGCCTGGTGATATTTTTTAATTAAAAAAAGAGAGTATCTTCATTAGATGAATTGAAGATACATCAACAAAACTTAGATATAGATACATGCAAATGTTACACTTAGAGCACATTAATTGGCTTTTTGAGCACGTTAATCTTCCTTTTCAGATGAATTGCTCATTGGTAATAATTATGCCTACTGTTCTATTATTGGAATGCCAAACATGTGGAAATTATTTATATCCCAGTGCTCAATGTCATCTCCAAGGTCTGATGGCAAAAATTTAAAAAATTGCAGCCTTGGGCATAAATGAGTTAAGGTTTTAAATCTGTAATGATAGTCACCAATCATTGCCCATTTAGTGGTTAAGGAGAGCAATTACAGATGTGCACAAACCTTAAACATAGTACAAAATATTGTCAGTATTATTGAAGATGCATTTACCTACATTTCATTCTTTGAACTCTGTAATTCTGTAATTTTATAGATCATTAACAAAAATTTATCTTAGGCAAGAATTGTATTAAAAAATATTTAATTTTTTTTCTGTTACAAATAAGATTTCATTCTTTTTATGGCTAAAGAATATGCCATTGTTTATAAGTACTACATTACCCTTATTTTTTGTTGATGAAAAAAAAAATTATTTTTTATTTTTATTTTTATTATTTTTTTAAGGAGACACAGTCTCACTCTATTGCCCAGGCTGGAGTGCAGTGGCTCACTGCAACCTCTGCCTCTTGGATTCAAGTAATTCTCCTGCCTCAGCCTCCCTCGTAGCTGTGAATACAGGTGTACACCACCATGTCTGGCTAATTTGTGTATTTCTAGAAGAGATGGGGTTTCACCATATTGGCCAGGCTGCTCTTGAACTCCTGGGCTCAGGTGATCTGCCCATCTTGGCCTCCCAAAGTGCTGAATTACAGGTATGAGCCACCTCACCTAGCAGGAAAGTAAAATTCTTTTGGGTCCTAGTCTTCCTCTTGAAGCCACAGAAACAAGTCCAACTTCTTTTCACAAGAGAACTTTTCAAATAATTTGAAGTCAGTTACCATGAACCTCAGTAATTTCTTCTATAAGCTTTTATTTCTGTTTCAAGTATCCATTCTTCATATAGCATTGTTATCACCATAATAAATCGTTTCAAAATGCCCATTTTACCTTGAAAAAATACAGCGCCTTATTTGAGAGTATTAGCTTTGGAGCCATATCACCCAGTTTTTACTATATATGTGACCTTGGGCAATGATTTAATTTCTCTGTGCCTACTTCTTCACCTATAAAATTGGCATAATAATATTTACATCACAAGATTATAGCTAAAATAAAATAAATTAATTTTATTATAGCACTTGTAGAGGAAGGAAAATAATTTTCTTTCACCTCATTCTGAATTCTTAGTTGGAGGTGCCCTGTAACAAAAGACAGCCTACTGAAATAAATATGAGCAAAATTTTACTAACATGTGTACCTCATGTATACATCAGAGAAACTTAGATGAATCAGTAAATCTCAATGAGATAGCTTTGAAATCAGCCTTAAATAGCATCTTGAATAAAACAATGTAACAGGAGTGTTGAGGGGGTCCAATTGTGGGAAGACCACCAACAAGCAGGTAAAATAGGTAGGTTTGTTACACAGATTTAAGTCAACGCCCTTTCCATTGATTATCGTATCTATTAAGTCTTCTCTAGTGAGTCTTCTTGGAAAAAAGAGAGAGAGAGACCCACTTACAAATGAACATTTTCTTGATAAACGTAAATTTCCCTTATGGAAGGCTAACTTTGTTTTTACATCTTCACCTGTCTCTACAGCTTCCCAATATAATCAGCTCAAAATAGTTCTTATGCAAATAGGCACAATTTGGATGGCATATTCTAATCTCATATACTTATGCAAGTCTTGGGCATTATTGGCATTATAATTATAAAATTCTCTCTCAATAATTATAAAATTGACTACCTCAATTGAAGTAGTCTTGTAACATGTATAATATTTACCAGTTATAATACGTCATCAACTCTTATTGTTTTGACTGTTACTAAAATTCCAAACTGAATCCCCACTGCTTCACAAGTATAATTGCTAAACCCAGACTCCCTATGTACTTAGATTATTGAGGTTGGTACAAAACTTTACCTTCTCCACGTTACCTCTACATTTACTAGTTTCAATTTATCGCTTCACCTTAGCCAGTATGGTTGCCATAATGTTGTTATTTCATGCACTTAGGTTTTTATTAAAATATTTTTTCATCAATTTACATTCACATATATGATTGATATGCTTTCTGAAATTTAATTCAGGTTCTAGGTAAGAAATATTAAGAACTAGGCTAAGACTATAAATTGACTAAATGCTATGAGAGGCTTCTATCTGAATGTTTTTACATTAGTCAACATGTACTGTATGCTTATAATGTTTCTGTAAGAATTTATCAAATATCTTTATGATAAATGCAATGTTGTGAATACCAAATCCATAAGGACTGCTGTACTTTTGTAATCAGAAAGAGATCCTTATCCTGACCCCAAGAGAAGGTTCTTGGATCTTGCACAAGAAAGAATTCAGGCAAGTCTGCAGGATAATGTGAAAGTGAGTTTATTAGAGAGGGAAGAAAGCAAAGGATGACTACTTCATAAACAGAACAGCCCCAAGGGCTGCTGATTGGCTATTTCTATGCTTATTTTTTCATCATATGCTTAACAAGGAGTGGATTATTCATGAGACTTTCAGGAAAAGGTTGGGGAGTTTCTGGAACTGAGGGTTGGGGTTTCTTCCCCTTTTCAACTGCATAAGGTAACTTCTGGATATTGCCATGGCATTTGTAAGCTTTCATGGCAGTGGTAATAGTATCTTTTAGTGCACTAATATACTATAATTACAGGATACTGAGCAGTGAGGATGACCACAGGTCACTTTTATACATCTTGGTTTTGGAAGGTTTTGGCTATTTTACTGCCATGTTTTATCAGCAGAGCGTCTGTGACCTGTATCTTATGAAACCAGTCGTATTGACTGTCTTTCTCATCTTATGAGTAAGAATGCTTAATCTCCTATAAATGCAGCCCAGCAAGTGTCAGCCTCATTTTACCCAGACCCTATTCAAGATGGAGTCTCACAGATTCAAAAGCCTCTGACACTTTCATCATTTTTTAATCTCTGAAACTTAAGAAATAATTGAGTTCAACCAGTTATAACTTACTCTTAATGCAGTTGTAGAAGTTACCAGTCAGTAATTGTTCTTTATGGACATTTAATATTCTTTGAACAAATGAAACTACCTTTGAAAGATTATGACTGTGAGAAAATCCAATATACTAACTCTATCTTTCTTCTAGGCTCATAGGCTGGCTGTCTTCATTATTCCTAGGTGTAGACTAAACTAACTATGGGAGGAATTTAGCATTTGGTTTAATCTGAAATCAAGGATAATAACAGTTCCTCCCTAAAAGTAATTCCCTCCTTGTATGGGGGCTGAAACTACCTCTGTCAGATTAATGAAAGTCCACACAATTAGAATTATGGAAGGAACCTGACTTCTGCTAAAATGTAGGTATAATTTCTCTTTTTTTTTTTTTTGGAGACAGAGCAAGACTCTGTCTCCCAGGCTGGAGTGCAGTGGCACGATCTCAGCTCACTGCAACCTCTGCCTCCCAGGTTCAAGCATTGTCCTGCCTCAGCATCCTGAGTACCTGGGACAACAAGCGCATGCTGCTGTGCCTAGCTAATTTTACGTATTTTAGTAGAGATGGAGTTTCACCATATTGCCCAGGCTGGTCTTGAACTCCTAAGCTCAGGCAGTCTGCCTGCCTAGGCCTCTCAAAGTGTTAGGATTATAGGCGTGAGCCACTGTGCGCAGCCTGTAGGCAAAATTTCTGTAATCCTTTACTGCTTAGGAGTCATGTGACCACAGATCACAAGATTGGTGACTTCCCCAATTGCTCCTACAGATAAGATTACTATTGTAGAACCTAAGATTGGTCTTTTGAAATATTTTTCAGACTGACCTTACCACAACTCATGACTCATGACTGATCTGGTTCTATGGGACAACCCGGAGGTGGAATAAGGGCATGAGGACTGTTTTCCACCCTCTTAAGATTCCATCCCTAACCAATCAGCAGCTCCCATTCCCTAGTCTCCTGACAATTAGACTATGCTTGAAAAACCCTAACATCCAAGCTTTTGGGGAGACTGATTTGAGTAAAACTCCATCTTCTGCATGACCAGCCTACCATTAATTAAACTATTTTTAAACTACAATACCATGGTCTCAGTGAATTTGTTTTGTCTATGCAGCAGGCAGGAAGAAACTGTTGGATGATTAGACAAATAGTTCAAGAACCGATCTTGAGATTCATTTTGAGACTATATCTGATATTTTGTTTTCTTTCTTTGAAAGTAATATTTACATTTCCATATCTTCTATGACTTTTACTCTAATTCCTCAAATATCAATATTAGTGATTCAGTGAATTGACATTTTCTCATAATTTTGAAAAGATAATTACTAAGCTAAGAGATTGCCCAATTCAAAGTAACCAGTTGTTTTCATACACTTTTAAAGTTTCATGGTGCAGTTAAAGATGGAAGAAATGGTTTTGGGTATACAGAATTACCATAGATATTTCACTTTGACTTAGGACAATAAAATTTCAGAAAAAGCTTGGATTCTAAAATCCATAACTGATAGCGTAATCAATTTGAGTCATTCAGGAATTCCCCAGTGTACTAATTTACAGATTACATAAATTTCATAGAAATTTATGATACAGCCTTATTTTTTCCTTGACACTTCCCTTTTTCTATTCTACAGTGTTTTCCTACCTGTACTATACTTTCAGTTATTACACAAATACCGTATTATCATATGCTATGTCTCACATGACTAACCGACTTTATGACCCTTTACCTTTTAAAAATCTCTCTCTTCCTACCTCATTTACTTTACTAACTTCTATTTATCCTTAATGTTTGTCTGGTAAGTCACCTTTCCTAGAAAGTCTCCTCAGCTGATACCACTTCTCATCACTCCATCTACCTCGTCTCTGTCAGTTGTTACTGCTATGAGCTCCTCTACCTCTCTGTATGATTTATATATTACACACTATATTAACAGTCAGTTCACACCTCTACAATTCCACCAAACACTAACAACTATATGGAAAAAATACTGTTAAAATATCAAGTCCTTATTATATGCTAACAACTCTTGTAGATTATGCATACAAACTTTTTTCTTTACATCTATATTAAAGAGTTACTTAAATAAGGCAGTTGAAACACAGAAGGCTTAAGTAACTTGTAAGAGATCACACAGGAATCAAGGCGTGACCTCAAGAATATCAGCTATAGGCCCCTAACGACTAAACAAATATCTTGGAAAATCTAATAGAAAAAACATCTCTCAAATACTCAAAATATGAGCTAACAGAAAGTAAATTGACCAAATATGAATATACTGGAGATATTTCTAATTTTCACACACAAAAACCTCAGCATGTAAAAAGTGCTCAAAGTATTTGTTGATGGAATTAGTCACTTTTAGGGAGTGTCCAATAGAAGAGCTAGTACCTGAGAAGATATGTTTTGCTTGCCCTGTGGGACTTGGCCTGAGGTCTTACTTTGCTATATTTATGACACTGGACACCTCTAAGTATGTTACGGAAACTTGCCAATTCTTGAAATCCTCTATAAGAATAAGAATTAGGATTTACCTTAAAACCAAATAAATATGCATGAATAGATCTCTAAAATTCATATCTACTTTCTATATGCATTAAGAGGACAATGTTAACTTTACTATTTCTGAGACACCACATTACATGGTAAGGATAAACTGTATCAAAGGGTATGTCTTTGGTGGCTGCTTAGAATTGTGAACTTAGTCAACCTTTTACAACCCAGAAGGGTTTTCATGGAAATATATATATATACATATTTTTACTGAGTTCAAAAGAATAATTTTGTCAGGAACAGAAGGCCAGAGAATTTCGATGTTATGAAAGAAAAAAGGTACATGGAGATATTTTTTATGCATTGCTTGAATATAAAAAGAATTTGCAGGCATGTGTGTGTATATATATATACATATATATACACACACACGCACACAAATATATATATGTATAATATACATGCACACATTCGTGTATGTTACATTAATTATTTGCCATTAATATATTTAAAATTTTATGGACATAAAGTATCAATGTAAATGGAGTCTTCTTAGTGGAGCATACTGTGCTAAATTGCAAAATACTTCTTTAGCTTGACTGTGTTCACTGAATTCTGTCAAAGACTGTGAAATTAGCATGTATGATTTTAATTGGAAAGAGATTTGCTTTAGTCTCCTAGACTGTGCCATTGTCCCTATGTTATGTGTGTGTGTGTGTGTGTGTGTGAGAGAGAGAGACAGAGAGAGAGAGAGAGAGACAGAGAGAGAGAAGGAAGAAGAGTCTCCAGTGTAAGATGATTTGGCCTATTTGCTTTTTTTTTCTGGTTTAGGAAATAAATGCACAAGTGGTATATTTATCTACATTTGGGAAATTACTTTTTAATTTTAGATTTTTATGGATATGAGTTTAGTGATTAGAGATAATTCTTTTGCTTTTACAAATACATCATGTGTGTGCATTTCTGTATTGTATATATGTTTACCACTATTTGGGTTACTTGTTCCATGATAGAGGTTGTTTCTTTTTCCAGATGTAGCTTCAACTCCCTTAGATAATTTTAACTGTCATGATGTCAGCAAGGCTTACATTTTCTTCACATGAAACAAGGCACATGTTTCATTTAAATTAGTCCTAATTCTGTCACTTCAGTTGTCTGCTCATGTAAGCAGTGGTGAAGCTTGGTCAGTCACCCTTGTTTTCTACACTAACATTGAGCCAATTCTGAAACCACTGCAAGCACACATGATTAGGGCATTCTAAAGTGGGAGCATAAAATAAAGATTCCAAAGCCCTTAAGAGCTAACTACCCAAAATAGTAGCAAATTATCAGTGTTGCTTCTGCAACAAGCACAGATGCAAATTAAAACGCCCTTGGGTTACAAATGTGCACATTTTTATGCAACCTAAAATACTTAATCTTTAATGGTATATATAAGGAAGTAATTTGAGAGAGGTTTCAGGGAATGAAAACTGATTTTACATATCTGTAAATACAACTCACATTAAACCTAGCCTTAACATTACATTTGATATGCATACCGCCTTTTTCATTGCAACTTCTTCTCTAAATATGTATGTTTGTAAAAATGTATTCACAATGTAGCCACCTTAACAAAGTGGTTATTTTCATTATTCTGAATTCCCTTCCAATCCTTATTAATGTCCACACATATTTTCACATAGATTGATTTTTACGTTCTATATATTTTTACTTCATTAATCATAACCTTTTCCATGTGGCTGCAAAGCATTCTTCATTATAATTTTAATAACTTAATATTACATCATTAATTGTTATAAATTTTAACTTATTATTAAATATTCTGTAATAATACCTTATTTTTTTATGAAATAATTCGAAGGATGGTATTTGCTAGGTAGAAGTATCTCTGTATTCTTAAAAATCTTACCAAATACATATTAAAAGGGCTTTATATAAGGAGGCATTATTGTAACAGGTTATCACAATGTCATAAAAGTATATAATTTGCTGTATCTTGACGTACTATTCTATATTGTTTTACATACCTTACACAGGACTTTTCCCTTTTTGAAGCCCTGTGGGAAGAACATGGGAGAGTGGTTGTAATAGGCTACAGCTAAAGCAATTTCTCAGAAGGCCTATCAAGTTTTCCCTCTTGATTCTGTTTGTACTTGCAGTTAATGACATCAGGGAATCAGCAGTGTCCTGAGTGGTGAAGGTGGGGTGTAATTAACTCTACAGCTATACCAAATCCAGATATAAAAAGTTTTAACATTTTCTTAATTACTCTAAACCAGAAAACTTAATGACAAATTATATTTAGAAATCTATATGAAACTGAAAACTTGAGTTTCTATATATGCATGGGAATATTTAGTTCTTAGTCATGGCTGCCTTAACATGATACATCAATTATTTAATAAGCATTAACTATATGTCAAATATAGTTGTAGGTTCTGGTGATATGCAGATTAATTTGAAGTTTACATCTGTATTCTAATTATTGAGGTGGGAGGAAGAGTGTCTGTGTTTTGCCAAAATATGTTCCACACTTTGTTATTAATTATTTTACTGAAGATTTCATGGAAAGATACAAAAGTATTTACATTGTACTGCTGTCTTTATTTTTTTGTGCTGGGTAGATGGGTAATTTAAACAGAATAGAAATTTATCTCTGGCCAGTCACGGTGGCTCACGCCTATAATCCTAGCACTTTGGGAAGCCGAGGCGGGCAGATTACAAGGTCAGGAGTTCAAGACCAGCCTGGCCAATATGGTGATATCCTGTCTCTAATGAAAATACAACAATTAGCGGGATGTGGTGGTGGGCGCCTGTAGTCCCAGCTACTCAAGAGGCTGAAGCAGGAGAATCCCTTGAACCCAGGATGCGGAGGGGTTGCACTGAGCCGAAATTGTACCGCTGTACTCTAGCCTGGGTGACAGAGGAAGATTCTGAAAAAAAAAAAAGAAAAATTTATTTCTTACTGTTCTGGCGACTGGAAGCCAAAATTAGGGTGCCAGTAGGCTTGTTGTCTAGTAAGGGCCCAGGTTCTAATTTCAAGATGGCATTTTTTTTCTCCATGTCCCTGCAGGGAGATATGTTGTGTTCTTACATGGTAGAAGGACTGGAAGGACAAAAGGACCTCGCCAGTTCCCTCAGCCATTTCATGTGGCACTGATCCAACCATGATAGCTTTGCTCTCATGACTTGAGAACCTCCCAAAGGCCCCACCTCTTAAAACGATTGCCTTCGGGATTAAGTCTCAACATGAATTTGGGAGAGGACAAACACATTCAAAGCATAGCATTCCACTTCTGGACACCCAAAATTTACATCCTTCTAATGTACAAAATACAGTCACTCCATCTCATGAACTCCAGAATTCTTAACTATTTCCAGGTCCAACTCAAAATTCTGGAGTCTCATCTAAATCAGTTATGGGTTCAACTCAAGGTACAGTTCATTCTGAGGCAACTTGCTCTTCTACTGTGAACCTGTGAAGTCAAACAAGTTAGGTATTTCCAAAATTCAATGGTGGAACGCACATATGATAAATGTTCTTATTTTCAAAGGAAAAATTAGGATTAGAGAAAGTAGCAACGGATCCCAAGTAAGTTTAAAACCCCACAGGGAAAACAGCTTTAAATCTTGAGGCCTGTGAGTAATGTTTGACCCCATGCTAAAGTGACTAAGTTTCTAACAGGCAGGTAGCAAAGGTAGTGTGGATACTGTGTAGAAAGTAATGATTCCATCCAGTGTAGGATGGAGCATGGATCAGGATAGCAGGAAATTTTATTATACTACTCAGAATGGTGACCAATATAAAACTTCCGGTTTGTTTATGGAATTTTCCATTTAATATTTTCAAACCAATGTTAACCACAGGTAAATGAAACTGCAGAAAACAAAACTATAGATGAGAGACTACTATACTGTGTTTCTTATTTTCATCTAAGACTTTATCAGAATTGTCTTTACATTTTTACCAGTGCTCTAATCACAACCACTTAATTAATCTTAGGCTTTCTTTACAGCTCTCCTCTTCTTCCGAGCCCTCACCAGGATAGCACTTTATGGTCCAGCCTGTAGCTATTACCCAGTTCCAAAGCTACTTTCATTTCTAGGTGTTTATTATAGAAATACCTGACTTCTTGGTACCAATTTATTTATTAGTTCATTTGTGCTGCAATAACAAAATATCAGAAACTGGGTAATTTATATAGAAGAGAGATTTATTTTTCACAATTCTGGAGGTTGAACATCCAAGATAAAGGTGCTAGCAGGTTCAGTGTCTGGTGAGGGCCACTGCGTCCTTATGTGGCAGAAAGGACAGAAAGACAGAAGGCGCTAGCTAATTCTGTTTGGGTACTAATCCAATCCAGGAGGGTGAGGTCCTCATGGCCTAATCATCTTCTAATGACTCATCTCTTCATAATGTTGCATTGAAGAAAGGCTGAGCATGATAAATAGAGCCATGGACTGTATGAAGATAAAAGCAATGTCTGACATGAAAAATATGCTGGATGAGATTGACAGATGAACAAAAAAACATTTTTGAAGAAAAGGCTAGAGAAGTTGAAGATAGAATGATAAAAACTATCTGAAATGAAAAACAGAGAGGAAAAAAGCCTAAGACAGAATGACCAGAGCATCCGTGAACTATGGGACAATGTCAAATGGCTATGTGTAACTGCTGTTCTTGAAAGAGGAAGGGAAAGTATGTTATGGCACAACGGCTGCAAATTTCCAAATTTGATGGACACTACACAAGGAAAGATTCAAGAAGCTCAAAAAATCTCAAGCATGAGAAAAACATGAAGAATACTTCAATAAGACACATCATAATAAAATTTCTCAAAGCCAAAGATAAAAGTTAAAACTTAAAAGCAGTCTGACTGAAGCAGTCAAAGGTAACAGCAGATATCTCATTTGAAACAATACAAGGAATAAGACTGCCAAGAAGCATCTGTAGAATCCTGAAAAGAAAAAAAAAATCAATCTATAAACCATACTCTGTAAAAATATCTTTCAAAAATGAAAGTGAATACAAAGACAAATAGGTTATAATAAAAGGATATGAAAATATATACCATGTAAACATTAACCTAAGAGAAAGCTGAGGTGGCTATCTTAATATCAGGCAAAGTATATAAAGAAAATAGTATTACCAGGGATAAAAAGTCATTTTATAATTATAAAGTGCTTAATTCACCAAGTGGTAAATGCATAAAATATCCTAATAAAAAAAAATAGAAATAATGAAACAACATCTGATAGAACTGCAAAGGAACAGTGACAAAGCCAAAATTCACATTGAACATTTCTACTCCTGTCTCTAATTGATATAATGAGTAGACAGTGGGATGCTGGTGGAAATAATATGCCATTTTGGAGTACAGATTAGCAATCTATTGAAAAGTTATGTGTATATGCCACTTTAGAGTATAGATGAGCAGTTTAATTAAAAGTTATATGTGTGCTCAGCCATTCCATTCCTAGATGTATGTGTAAGTGTAAGAAATAATACAAATGGCCATAAATTGTTGTGTAATAGGTTGTGTTGTGACTCCCCAAAATGCATATGTTGAAACTATAACCCGCAATATATTAGAGTCTGACTATTTGGAGACAAGGATTTTTCAGAACGTTATTAACTTAAAATGAGAGCATTAGTGTGGATCCTATTCAAATTTGACTGTTGTGTTCTACGATGACACTGAGCACATACAGTGATGCCAATGAGCTGTACACACACAGGAAAGTCCATGTGAGGACACAACAAAAGATGGCTGTCCACAAGCTGAGGAAAGAGGCCTCAGAAAAAAAATCACAACTGCTGCCACCTTGGTCTTGGGCTTGTAGACTCCAGAACTGTGAAGAAGTACATTTCTGTTATTCAAGGCATCCAGTCTGTGGTATTTTGTTACAGCATCTCTGGAAAACTAACACAGCTTGTTTAGGAAGGTTCATAACAGTTTTATTCGTAATACCCAGAAAATGGAAACAACCCAAATATCTATCAGGTAAAGAAATGCAATGGAATACTACTCAGAAGTAAAACATATGAGCTAGATATTGCTACACAGTGTAAATTGACCTCCCAATACTTATGTTAACTGAAAGAAGCCAATGTATACATAATTTATACTTTTATTTATATGAGATTATTAAAAAAATCAACACTTCTACATTGACAAAAGAAAGGGAGGGAGGAATTACAAAGGAGTACAAGAAAACTTGGGAGGTGATGATTACTTCAATTATCTTGATGGTGGTGATGGTTTCACGTGTGTGTTCACGTGTGCATGTATCTCCACACCTACCCAGTGGGGCTCTTACAATATATGCAATTTAATACACAGTTATGCATAACGTAATGTTTCAGTCAATGACAGACCACATATATGAAGTTGGTCCCATAAGATTGTAGTGGAGTTTAAAAATTTCTATATCCTAGTGACTTTGTAGCCACTGTAACACTGTAGAGTAATATTTTAATTTTAATTTTTATTTATAAAGTCTACAGCTGAGTATAGTAATGTCCTAGGCCTTCACATTCACTCACCACTCACTGACTCACCCAAAGTAACACCAGTCCTGCAAACTGCACTCATGGTAATTGCACTATATGGGTGTACAATTTATTATCTTTTATACTGAATTTTTATTGGACCTTTTCTATGTTGAGATACACAGTTACTTACTGTAGTAGTTCATTTTCACGCTGTTGATCAAGACATACCTGAGGCTGGGTAATTTATAAAGTAAAAGCAGTTAAATGGACTCACCGTTCCACGTGGCTGGGGAGGCCTCGCAATCATGGTGGAAGGTGAAAGGCATGTCTTTCGTGGCAGCAGGAGACAGCATGAAAGCCAAGTGAAAGGAGAAACCTTTTATAAAAACATCAGATCTTGTGTGACTTATTCAGTACCATGAGAATAATATGGGGGGAACTGCCCTCATGATTCAGTGATCTCCCTTTGGGTGTCTCTCACAACATGTGGGAACTATGGAAGATGAGATTTGGGTGAGTACACAGCCAAACCATATTACTAACCATTTTGTTATAATTGCCTGTAGTATTTAGTAGAGTAACATGCTGTATAAGTTGGTAGCCTAGAAGCAATAGGCTCTACCATGTAACCTAGATGTGTAGTGGGATATACCATCCAGGTTTATGTAAGTACATTCTAGGATATTAAATGAAAAAATCACCTAACCATACACTTCTCAGAATATATCCCAAGGTTTAAGGAATGCATGACTGTATGTCAATTATGACTCTCAAAAAAGGTATAAAAATAAAATAAATAAATAAAAACTATTCTTTCCAAAAATTTTTTACCTTGCTATCTTTTCTTCCTACAGTGCCTAAAACAATATTTTTTAAAAAAATTACTTAGTAATCCAGCTTCTGTTCTTAGCCTACATTCTCAACTCAGCAAAACATATGTCTAAGTAGTTACTTGAATGCTGTTGACCATGTTCCTATAGAACATTCTTTATGATTAGTGATTGATACTTCTCTTTTACTCGGTCCCATTTAATATTTATATATGATATATGTATGTACAATACATCAATATATAATATGCACAAATTATATAAGGTCTATTATATAATTATGTATTATATAACGTGATTTACATGCCATATGTACACATATATAATATGTATACAATACATGACACATCATAAATTATATACTATATGTGTGCATATGTATGAGTGTGTGGCTGTATATGTGACATTAATAATTTTGGCATTGTTTTTCATGAGTTATGTGAAGAGTTAAGCTATAAGAATCCATATTAATTATTTTAGATTCACAGAAAAGGTTGTTTTTAATCAGGACTACCCCAGAAAGGAAATGTTTCAAATTTAAATGTGGTTGCATTATGAAAACACATTCATGTGGCTTCTCAAAGACATAGCAAGCTAATGCACATGTACACAAGCACATATATACATATATAAGTATATATATATACATACATATTTACATATATAAGTATATATGTTTATATATATATGTGTATATATGTATATGAAGCAAGGTTTCACAAAACCATACTATCTGTATTAGTCCATTTTCATACTGCTATGAAGAAACCTTTAATACTGGCTTATTTATGAACAAGCTTAATGGATTTACAGTTTCATATGGCTGGGGAGGGCTCACAATCATGGCGGAAGGTGAAGGAGGAGCAAAGACATGTCTTGCATGGAAGCAGGCAGAAGAGTATGTGCAGGGAAACTGTCCTTTATAAAACTATCAGATCTCATGAGACTTACTATCATGAGAATAGGATGGAGAAAACCCTCCCCCATGATTCAATTACTTCCCGCAAGTTCCCTCCCATTACATATGGGGATTATGGGAGCTACAATTCAAGATTAGATTTGGGTGGGGCCACAACCAAACCATACAACTGTGAGATACATGTTGGTAATTTCAAACTTACCTTCTGCCTTACTTACAAAATGTTATATTTTGTTCAAAAAGCAGTAACTTCATTCCTTCTCCATGAATGGGTCAAAACTTATAATGATTATGGTTAGATTTATATGTACACATTTAATAGGTGTATTATAGCTGATGTTCTCTTGTGTCAGGCCTCTAGCAAAATGTAACTTGTCAAATATATTTAAAATGGTTTTTCAAGTATTCTTTATCTACAAATTCACAAAACCTTTCCTATGTGTTTGCAAAAGCTACAGAAGTTGTAATACATTGTTTCAGAGTTGGCTGCTCTTTCTGATTGCTGAGAATACATTATCATTTGTTAGTGCCTTCTTAGTGGTCTCTGAGGTTGTTATACATTTTCCCACCGTGAGGTTCAGGGGAATTGTAATTAAAGGCTTTAATTGCCTTTCAGAATTTGACCTCTCTAGAAAAATAGTGTAATTTTAAGCCCCACAGGAAATGGCTTCTTACTGAAGTTCCCTTGCAGACTCTATCAGTGATATTATTACCATAATTTTGTCTTCTAAATGTTTTAAGGATCTTATAGGTTTTTGAATATTCACAGTGTGATAGATGGAAAGGGAACAGATTGTCTTCATATCTGGGTCTTGTTGTGGAAACAATGAGAGCAAACCCTTTATAAAATTTTGAGAATATGTGCTCTAGTTACAAGCACATGAGATCAGAGGGATCATTGTAAAACTATATTTTTCCAGGCTGATGTAGTTTCCTTCTACAAAATTGGCACAGGTCTTATAATAGCAGAGAGAAAATAATTATACAAAAATTGATTAAAGTCACTGCTACTTTCTAAGTGTTTGGGAACTTAGGATCAAAGCTGCACTTTACATTCCAAAATATTTACCAGTTCTTCTGTGCTACCAAATGTTTAGACCTGGTATTGAAACTAGCCCAATTGCCCCATAGAACTAATGTTTATAGTTTCTTTTGAATAAACATAGAAATTGACTCTGCCAGTCTTAAAACTTGAAAAAGTTCCATTTGTCTTATCTGAGTTCCTTTCTTGGAAACCAACCATCAGGGCTCCCAGATAGTAGCAAGAAAATGAAACTTACCTGATAACCATATCTGAACAATGAGACTCAGACCCCTTACTAGTCAGGATGACCTAGCTGACCACCTGCTTCCTGTTGCCAACTCCTTTTCCTTACCTCTCCCTAATTCCTTTTTCCCCATACGTAGTTAAATTTCTTCCCTAGTTTTAGCCTCTTTAGGAGGTGGATTTGAGATTGATCTCCCATCGCCATTGTCTCAGCTGTATCATCCAAATTAACATTTCTTCCCTGGAAATTTTTGTCACAGTGATTGCCTTTCTGTTTGGTGAGAAACAGGACTTAGAACAAGATCTTGGAGTTCCTGCAAAAGTATTGGGGCATTTTATTTCGTAAACACATTAATGAAGGATTACATCTAAAAGAGTATGGTATACACTGATAAAGTGGCCTGTATTGGAAAATTGAAAGAGAATTAAGTTGAAGAGGGGAGTTCTAGCAAAATAACTGTGTTAAGATCTTGCAAAGAGGTGAATGGTGATAACCTTCAATGGGTAGCTAGATGATTTTTAAATACAGTGTAATATTCACCTTTACATTTGTATTGTGCTGCATGATGAAACAAACTCATCATCTTAATGTCTTCAGTCAAGTGAATTGTTTCAGGGAAAACCCATGAACACTGGTTAATTTACACAAAAAGTTGCCACAGGAAAAAAATGGAAAAGAATAATGTGGGAGGTAAAAATGTTACTGAGATATAAAACATACAAATATTTTAGTGAGAATATGCGATAAGGGGTTCAACCCAATCTATTTCCATTAAAATAGTAAAGAAAACATTACTTTATGTCAGTTAAGCAGATATTCTATCCTTCTTTTGCCAGTGACACCTTCCATGAAGAATTACCTCCCACCTAGAGCCAGTGGAAATGAAGAATAGAATTATGGTAGCAGCTAAGGAAAGAAGGGATGAGAATTACTAGTTTGATTTACTGGGCAATGGGACTAAATATTTTCCTTAAATGTCAGAAAAAAGCTATTTTGTAAAGCACCTGATAATCACTATAGAAACCACAACCAAAAAAAATCTTGTATTTAACAACCTTCTATGTAGAGATTTATGACATGAGAAATTAGATGTGTTATCTTAAGGTAAACATCATAATTAGATGTACTTGATCTGGAATTTAGTAGTCAAGCCCATATCTTCTCAGATTTTCAAGTATGCATTTTTCATAAACAGTGTTCAGTTCTGTCACAGGATCCTTCAGGTATTGCTTCATTGGCCAAAAACCTTTGTGGTTTGTGGTGCCTTCTGCCTGATTATTTCTCATGCCTGCTGGGCTCATTCCATCCACTTGGCCCAGCAGGCTGTGCTTGACTCACAGTACCATCTTGGATCCCACTCCTGCTAAAGGCGAGCCAGGAGTGGAGCAGTAAGAGGTGTGTGAATGAGCAAGCAAAGGGTCCAGCCACTGTGCACAGTCAAGCAACCTGACTACTGTGGCAAGGCAGGCAGCTCCAGGAGCCAGCACATGTGCCGGCTCCGTGAGGCCACGGCTGGACCAGATGTATAGCAAACAGCTTCCACTTTGGCGACTGTGTCTAGACAAGAATACTGTAGTGCCCATAAGCTTGGAGATATCAGGAACCACAGAGCCCCAAAAAGAGTATTACAGCATGTCACAGCCCTGGTTCAGAGAGCCCCAACATCTGGGGTCCCAGAAGGGCCCCAGCTCTTTTCTCCTTCTTGTTGCCTGCAGTGTGGCAAGTGGGAGAGGTATGTTTCAGCCCATTTATATGACAGCTCTTTCAGTCCCACCACCCCGCTCTGGCCCACAGCTCCTGGGCTGATCCAGTCCTGCCACTGCTTCCCATCATGTGGGGAAGCTGCCCAGTGCCTGCAGAGGGCAGGAGGACTATAGGGCTAGAGCAGCTCTATCTTAGAGGATACCAAGTTCTGGGCTCTCAGAAAGGTCACCACTCTTCACTCCTACACTACAGGAGCATGTAACTGTCTGAAGCTCAACAAGCTGGCTGGGAAAGTGTTACAGTTTCTTTTGCTCCCACCATTCAGTGGGTCCCGAGTTCTTGTACCGCATCCAGGAATAATGAAGTTATGTGGACAACTGGAGGGTAACCAAAGTGGAGAAGAGCTTTATTGAGTGACAGAACAGCTCTCAGCAGAGAGGAGACCGAAAGTAGGTAGCTCCTATCTACAGGCCAGTCATCCCAAAGAGTGTAGAGGAGACCCAAAGTGTGTACTCTTATCTGCCGGCAGCTCATCACTATGAGAGTAGAGAAGATCTAAGTGAGTAGCTCCTATCTGCAGACAGGTCATCCCAAAGAGTGTAGAGGAGGCCCAAAGTGGGTCTTATCTGCAGGCAGGTTGTCCCAGTGAGAGTAGAGGAGACCCAAAGTGATTAGCTCCTTTCCATAGACAGGTCATCCCCAAGTGTACAGAGGAGACCAGAAGTGGTTCGCTTGTAACTGCAGACAGTTGTCGGGAAGATTGTAGAGGATATCTGAAGTGGGTAGCTCCTATTAGCAGGCAGGTCACCCTGAAGAATGTCAGTTTGACTGGGGTTTTTAGGGGCTCAGAAGGCAGGAATTACATGTTGATTAGTCCATGGGCAGTCATGGATGGACCTGGAAAAAGCACCATAAGTTCTCCAAACCTGGCAGCCCAGCCCCCAGGCCTCAGACCGTCCTTGGCTTGCAGCTGGCATCACTGTGGTGGCTGCTCCAGACAGGCAGCCACAACCTTCAGTTTGATATCTATTTTTCCTGCAATGTTCTGAATACTCTTCTTAAATTCTTTCTTATCGTTATTGTCTTTGTATTGATTTGTTTTAAGCACAAGCATACCATCAGAATCAGGTCTGTTTTAAATTTCCTTGTGATTGGCCTGCAGCGTGTGTGCCTATGTGTTGGAGAAGTTCTCTGATCTGTTATCAGAATCTGTTATTCTAAAATATGCCACCCTACCCTGTAGACTTGTAGATATATTACTATCTTTTTGTACATGCCTATGAAAATTGGCTCAGTGTACCTTTTACATTTTTATGATAACTAAATTTCTTTTAAAGGAGCAACAGTTATTAAAAAAAAAACTTCAGTCGTATATTTCTACTATAGGTACAAATTTCAACCATATAGTTGTTTTTGTAAATGAAGCTTTTCGGCCTTAATAGTGGGTTGAGAAAAGACATTTTGAAAGTGATTAAATTATTTATGGAAAACAAGGACTGGGTGATACTTAATCTTTTTTGATTATGTACATATTGACTGAAATCAGACCCATAAATCACAAGGGAACTCAAGAAAATTGCATGAGTAGAAAGTTCAAGAGTATTAAGTTTTCTTATTAGCTCTCTATGGAGGTAGTGTGCCTATAGGTGCCTTTGTGAAATACTGTCCACCTCAATAAGGAAATTTATGTATCCATATACCTAAGTAAATTATCATAAGCTCATTATTTCACAGCTTTAGAACATTTTATGTATTTCCTTATTACTTTACTAGAATAGACTCTTGAGGTAAGCCAGCCTGCTGTTTTTATTTCTGTATTATATATAATCAGACTAAGGCACAACTTAAATTATTGGGCAAAGTTTGCCTAAACTAGCCACTGAAAGAGAGATTGGAATCTAATGATGTTCAGGTGAGAGGTTTGATATAAAAATACAGACTAGAAAGTCATTCAAGTAATCAATTCAGTATAAGAATAGAGCATTTTCCAGGTGAAGTAGAATAAAATAAAAACAAAGGTCATAAGACTGGATGCTTCAAATTTGAGTCAAAGGAAGCAAACAACAAATTTTCAAAAACAAAAAGGCTATTACCACTGCTCTGATCCTTCTCAGTCCTTCTGTATGTACCGTCTCTAAACATCATTGCCTCACCTATTGGCCTGGCCAGATACATATCAGGATGAGAACCAACAAGTTGATATCCTATTGTCTGTCCTTCAATTTCTTTTGTTCTAAAGCAATCACTTCACTTTATTTTTTCATGACATTTTTACAAGAAACCTAGGCAGTTTTTCTTACAGAATATTTTTTATTTGTCTGATTATTTCCTCTTGGTAACTTCCACACTATTCCCTTACTTCCTCTAAATTGGATGGACATAAAGGCAAGGTTAAATGCAGATTGAACTTTCTGCAAGATTATTTCATAGATCATTTAATAATTCGGATTGATGAGCCTATAAGATAGTATTATGTTGTCTCACTATTAGTGATATTAATTTTCATTGCTTGCTTAAGATAATGATTATAAAATGTGTTCATTTCAAAGGTAAATTTTTCTGTGGATCTTAGCAAGGAGCCTTTGCTGCTTAAGCTTTTCACCTTAAAATTGTCCCATTCCCCAAAATTAATAGATGTAACATCTGTTTGTGATTCTTGTACCAAGTTCCTGTACCAATTATTTGATTAGGGTTTGCAAAATGGTGATTTTTCTAATTCAATCATACCTTCTACATATATTAGTTGCCGTTCTTCTGTGTAATTTCCTCTCTCATTTGCTAAGAAAGTAATACAGTTCTTCCTAAAAAGGAATAGTAAATGCTTATTTTTTTTCTTCCGTTACCTATTTGTATATTAAATGCTTAGATAATACTAATCTCTAACACAGTAAATCTTGTTTCTGTTTTCTTTCACCTTCTTTCCCCCTTCCTCTTCCTTCTCTTCATCCTTTTCTTCTTGTCTCCCTAACTTCTGATGTCTTTATATGATCACTGTGAACTCCTGGATTTTCATTTACCCAGAGATTCATACTCACTTACAGTTATTTTAAGTTCTCCCAGTCAACTCTTCATTGAATAAAAGGTGTCCTTTACTTGACTCCTTAAAAGGAGTTCTTTGTATAGTATCTCCTCATGTTACTACTCATTTATAACCCTTCCTAAGCTTGGCAATATGTCTAAGGTATGAAATATTCTAAGTCAGTTTTACGAAGAATGTGTCATTTTAATATGCATATTGGGGATGTCTTTTCTTTTATAAACATTATCTAGAATTTTTGCTTTAAGTATTCTGGTCATGTTGGAAGGTAGGGTATTTTCTTTATCTTTTTTCTGTTTCATTTCATCTAAAACAGATTTTCATGGTGTTGGCTTTATTGTTTCGTCATTTGTATCACACTGTTTTATATTGTAAGTTGTATTATACTTGGCAACTTTGTTTTTGGTCTTAATTTCTGAGGTGATGTAATCATTTTCTTCAGCTTCTTCAGAGTTTATTTAGATCTAATTTCTAATCTTACCATTGTTTCTTTCTGTCGTTGATATTTAAATGTTTAATTCATAACTGAGAATGCCCTTTTAATTATATTAACCTGTGGGAGAGTCATGTGAAAATTCTTTCATTATTTTGGTTTTTTTCTTTTGTCTGACAGTTTAATTCTTTTTCCTCTTCTCAAAGTGACTTTGAATGCATTTGTTTTATTAGATTGTTTCCTTGTGTTTGATTTTTCCTTCAATTTCATGGGATACCTTGGCGATGTAGGTGAGAAAAAAAAACAATTTTCTCTTTATCCTTCATACTTCTTAACTGAGATGAACCCTTGTAACAAAAGACAAATTAACAAGAGGAAAAACAAAGGTAAATTTATCAGCCTGTATACTTCACATATACATGGAGATACAAAGGAAATGAATAATTCTAAAAGAGGTGGTTTTGAATTTTAGCTTATATAGCATCTTCAACAAAAAACAGTAAATTTTTAGAGAAGGGACAAGACAAAGGAAAAGAACTTTGGATATTTAGACACAGCAAATTTAAGAAGGTAAATAAATATGAGTTGGTAAAGTTTGTTAATGTAGATTCCTTTGGTCTTTAACTGAAAGAGTCTAAAGTTGGCTTCAGTGGGTCAAACTTTTCGCTTCCTGTGTAGAGATGCAAGGCAGTATACCTTTGCTTTCGTAAATTTATGTCCTGCTTTTTAGTCAAATAGGGAGAGGGCAGAGAGCTTTCCATGTGCTTACTTCTTATTTTCCTTTAGTTTATAATAATCCTTACACTGAAGTGGCATATTTTGAGATGTCATATTCTGGTTCCCTACAACATAACAATTATAAATTTCATCTTTTTACTGCACAGGGTTAAAGTGACTTCTGATTGTTGGACACGTTGGAGATCTAACTAATTCAAACGCATTCCCTCATTTTGATCGTTGTATTTTCTGGCCCTTTCCTTCCTGCTATGGAGAGAACTCCTACCCCAGGACCATTCCACTTGATCTTAGTATTTCTTTTCTGCTCCTTGAGACGTCTGTACTGCAACTACTGATGCTATATTCAGGGATTTTTCTTATTTATTTCCCCTAAAATGCTATTCAGCCATATCATCACTGCTCTAAACCTGTTCTATTGAAGTGGAGGAAAAAAAACATTTTATCCTACCACACACACTTCTTTGAAATGCAGTCTTTCCTATTGAACTTAAGAAAAAGTTCAAGGCTTTTGCTCTCCAAATCTCAAATAAATTGAATGTTACATGACTATCACACTTTCAATTTCTTTTTGCATTATCCTCAGAAGGATTTTCCTAACCTCCAAATGTCATCCTCCTTTCTTTGTAACTGATTATTTTCTGCCCAAATTCCTCTCTTCCCTTTCAGTTCATTTAGTTTGCCTATACAATTCATATACTTTACTTTGAAGTTTCCACTTTATTTTTATGTCTGTGAAGTAGAGAACACAAATGTAATTATCCTACATGACAGTTAGAAAACTGAAAGTTATAAAGGTTAAATGATTTGTTAATGATCACTGGGCCAGGAGCAGAACTGTAACAAAAATATCAGTCTTATGATTCAGTATAGGGCATTTTTTTTCTGTCATACCAAACTGCTTCATCAAATTAATGACAGTATAATACAGTGGTTCAGCTTTGGACAGATCTAGGTTCTCTTCCTGGTTCCACCATTCACTGCTTGATTTCAAACATATTACATACATACTCAGCAATATGTCCGTTTCCTCATCAATAATATAGTTATAATAACATTTTCTAACAAAAGTTTTAACTGATATAAATACTGGTTTGAACCATTCAAAATTCTTGAATGTCACCTATTTTTGTCCCACCAAACAGCATGTTTATATGATGTATACTAATTATTCAGTGTGTGTTAAGTATTGCTACTAAATAGTCTTGGATAATTGCTGAATTAAAGGATGCTAATGTTAACAATTTTTACCAATAATTCTATCTCTTAGATAAAGTAATAGGATGAATTGTTATGACCGCATTAGTTTTATATATCATAGTTAAATATATCTTATTATTTGCTCTTTATGTGAGATAATATCTTCTTTGGGAAAGTAGATCTCTTTTTTTAACCTTTAGAATGGAAAATGACAATTACGAACATTGTCAGTTATTTAAAGAATATCTTATGTGTTTGTAAGTACAATTTGCATAGTTTTGAGTTTGCACATTTGAAGGACAGTGCTTTATTTTGGATAATTTATTAATGTAAATGAATCTACCACTCACTGAGAAAAATCATTAGTTTATATAACTCACTGTTTACCATGTAGTATCTTCTCAAAATATGTGATGTGATTTCAGCAAACAGACTTGAAATAGACAAGCCCTGGTATGAGAAACAATTTCTAATAGTTTTTAAAATTTTATATATAATTCACAATACTTATGATGAGATCTAGTTACCTATATTAGGGAATAGAATGATACTTGTTTTCTGGCATGACCTGTGAATCAATACTGGAACTAAGCTCATAAATGGGCTTAAAAATAGCAGATCTCAGCTCTCCAATTTGAAGAAAAAAATAATATGGTTGTAATTTCATCCATATTATTTTGTGAATTATCTTTCATACATTTCATTAAAATAATAAGGTCCAAATAATTTCCAAGTGAAATTTGGTATTTTAGTACTGAAATTCAAAGTGAATTTCATAATGAAACACTAAATTTCATTGTGGCTTCACAGTTATATGTAGTGCATACAAGTGGCTAGAGGTTTTCAGAAATCAGAGTAAATTTGTCTATTTTAGAAATTTGCTTAACATTTCAGTCAGTTAGAGCATGTTAATAGCGTGGTGAATGTCATAAATTAATTGGGCTGCTACAAGTGTCAAATATATGTAACTCTATGAAGATTACAGGTGTAGTTTCAAGATGTGTGCCTACAGAATGACAAAATCATTTTATTTGGTAATTGACCTATAAAATTATATTTTGGATTATTTACTTACAAAATTGTATTTTACATAAAAAGAAGAAACTCAAATTGATTTTATGAATATTAGTACCTATCTCCAAACAGTTGAAGATGTCTCTCTTTTCTCTGAACATAGCTACATTTAAAAAAGAGGACTGTGGAAATAAATATGAGACAAACATGCCTTGTCAATTGGTACTATTTTATTTAAGTTTTTACTAGAACAATGTGAATATCAATCTAAAAATTTTGAAATTGTATGTAAACAATACAATCACCATTTGGAGAAATGGTTACAAATCCAAAATACTTTTAAGTTTTGAGTTGTTTTTGAAGTCTGAGATAATAATTGTTGTAAAACACTGGTACAATTTAGGGATGAGGGAAAAAGAAAAACACAAAAGAATAAAAGTTCTTTTCTTTTTATTTCTACAAATTGTGGAACAATAGAATTATTTGATATGTTAATTGTACCTCTGTGTTTCCGCCTTCAAGCTTCTCAGTAATTTGTTAAGCGTTATATTAGTGAAGGTAAACAGCCGTAGTGCCAAGTTGATTTTTTTTTTTTTTTTTTTTTTTTTTCCAAGAAAGCTTAAGAAACAAATTAAGGCCAAAAATTAAAGATTGGAAAAAAAAAAAATTAAAGAACAATTAAA
>CAUYLG010065300.1:0-100877 GCA_963573385.1 Cacajao melanocephalus | reverse complement strand
TGGGCAGTAGAACAAGAATCCTGTTCTCTCTCCCTCTTTTTCTTCCTCTTTCTTTCTCTCATACATTCTTTTTCTTTCTTTCTTTCACTCTCACTTTCTTTCCTCTCTTTTTCTTTCTTTCAAAAAATTAAAAAAAAAATTACTAAATGTTTGAGTATTATTTCTTTACCTTTTCATCTTTAAAAAGGGGCAGTTTTGATATTTAAACCCCATAGTTCATTGCTTTCCATTTTAGGCTTTTTCATAATACAAGCAAAAGATGCTCATTGTATATAACCTAGACCAGGAGCCAGCAATCTTTTCCTGTAGCAAATATTTCAGGTTTTGTGGGCCATATGGCCTCTGTTGCACCTACTCAATTCTGTTGGTATAGTGTAAAAGTAGCCATAAATGAATAGGCCTGGCTGTGTTTCAATAAAACTTTATTTATAAAAACAAATGGAAGTCCAAATTTGGCTCATAAGCCATACTTTGCCAATCCTTAATCTGGAGAATACAGACTAGTAAAATGAAGAAAACAAAATTACCTGGAATCCTACCACCCAAAGATAACTAATGTTAACATGTGGGTGTGTTTCTTTCTTACCTTTTATCCCTATATATATATATATATATACTTTATTTCCAAAACAGAATCATTGTCTATATACAATTTTAGCCTATCTTCCCCACTGAATGTTGAAACAGTATTTATGCTACTGAGTAGTCTTAAATAACATTATTTTTAATATCTGTGAAATATTTCATTACATAGATGTAAAACTGAGCATTAAGATTTTTTTACGTTTTTCACAGCATTATGAAAACAATTTCCAGAAAGGCTATACCAATATTTAATCCTACCAGCAGACTATGAAAATATCTCTTTTCTACAAAGGATTTTTTAAAAAGAAAATTTCACCAATTATCATGAATTCTAAACTCATAAATAATGTCCTGCATTAATGTAATCTATTCTCTCTTTCTTGAACACTGCATCAGGTAAACGCTCCAAAACACGTCCCAGGCATGGGGCCTTCAACTTAGCCTTTCCCCAAAATGTGCTCTCTGGACACTCATTGCAGGAGGTGAGCTGAGTAAAGAGGATTCTGTGGTCAAATAAATAAATGTAGGAGATGGATAAGTACTGTCATCCCCTTCTTTGAGAGTTCCAGAGCTCACTGCCAAGTTAAAAGCATTAAAAATACTAGCATCCCATTTAGAACCATTGAGCTCTTTAACCCAGAATTTGCCAAACCAAATTCTTTCTTCAAGATTCAACCAACTAGTTCTTCAGAACAAGTTTGGATAATCTGGTCTAATGTGTGGCCAAAGAGCATCATCTTATCATTGTACATTGTAGTGTTGCCATCCAATAATCCTTCTACTAAATAGCATGGCAAACATAACAAACATTGAAAAAAAAAGGAATTAAAGTTGTTAGCAAATAATATAATAATTTTATATGAGAACAAGCTTTAAAAATGAAGACCCACTTTGGGAGGCCCATGGGGGGGTCGATCACTTGAGGTAAGGAGTTTGAGACCAGCCTGACCAACATGGAGAAACACCATCTCTACCAAAAATACAAAATTAGACAGGCATGGTGGCACATGCCTTTAATCGCAGCTACCCTGGAGGCTGAGGCAGGAGAATCACTTGAACCCAGGAGGCAGAGGTTGCAGTGAGCTGAGATGGTGCCGTTGCACTCCAGCCTGGGCAACAAGAGTGAAACTCCGTCCCCTCGCAAGAAAGGAAAGAAAATGAAGCCCACGCACTCTGGAAAGAGGGAAGATGAAGGGGGTCACAACCCAATGGGCAAGGTGATTACCATATCCTAAAATAATGTGGACAGCCATAGAGCTTGAGGGACACCATTTAACCTTCACAAGGGCACAGCAAAGTTAAGGAACTCATTATCCCATAAAGTTCAAGGAACATTTAACCTAATTTGTGGATGTCAGATTCAGAATGGATTATTTGAAGCAAGGTAAGGATCTTGGGGAAGAAAACATGCCTGACCTTTTGGAAGCTGACATCATAGAAGGAAATCACCTTGTTCCTTCATTCTAAGCAAGTCGTCACTTAGTCCCCTCCAAAGGGTGAGTTCCTTGATCCCTTAATGAGTCACCTCATGCTGCTGCATCATTAATTGCCAAGAAAGATTACTCTCATGACCACCAAAACCCCTTCTTTTCCCCTTCACACTTGAGCTGAAAAATAATAATTTAGAATTTTCCCTTCTTTTATTTATCAATGTAAAAAGAGGGGAGGGCAATTGGAATGTGGGGGTGAAATCTCCCTCTTACCATTGATTTTGAATAATCTCCCAGGGTAACATTGAATTTTGGAACTTTTAGCAAAACGTGCTCAGCATTCAATTCTAACAGCTCTCCAAGATGCCCTTCTGCTTTCAATGATTTCTGAATACTATAAATTCTATTAAAACAGTAGATATTCAAGCATATATGCCCCCTCTCCAGAGGCCTCTTTCATGACAGGACATCTCACTCCATCACCAGCACCAAACAGCCCTGTTTCTGGGCACCATGGCCACACATTGATAAACCAAGACGCTTCTCTGAAGGTCAGCATTCCAAGGCCTTCTACTGAACTTGTTAACTTACTCAACCTTGACAGAGAAGATGGAGCAGGTAGGAAAGCTGATCATTCTATCATAGAGAAAAGAATATCTTATCCAACCCATTCCATTTCATATATGCAAAAAATGAGCCAGAGATAGGGAGGAATTTGCCCAAAGTTGCAAAGTTATTGAGTCACATGGCTGGGATTAGAACCTTAGGTCTCCTTCAGCAGAGAGGTCTACCCGTTTCCTCCTGTTTCTCTCTATACTGAACACGTTTTGTCAATCTTATCAAGTGTAGTTGCCGGATAAGAAGAGTCTAATGAGATTCCTCTTATGAAGATGAAACTCGTGAACTTAGAACTGCAGAAATAATGGATGTTCTTTCCTGGATTTTAAAGCCTTTGTCCTATTTGTGTTAAGAGTTAAACCTTTGGCCGGATGTGAACCCTTTCAGAATATACTCTCCAACTGCCTAACAAGACCCTTCCAAACAATGCCCTCTTTAATTAAACAGAAAGCATCTGAAAGCATCTTTCTTGCTAGGTTGCCAGTATAATATTATAGGAACTAAAAAAGAAAAAAAAAAAAAAACAGCAAAACTGGGACTTGCTTTCCTTTTTTCCACTGACTGTACATTCTTAATTTGGTTTTAAATTTCTCCATTCTCCATGGGTATTGGCAAGCCTGGATTAGTAATGCTAAAAAATTTATCTTTACAACCTATTGTCTTAGGTAAGATTGTATCAACAGCTCCAGATGGACCAATCTCTAAGAATAATTTCACTTCCCCTTATCATTGACAGGAATCACATTTACATATTCTACTGGTGAGTGAGATAATGCAGAAATGATTAATGTCCCTCGATGTACAGATACCTGTAGACTGTTTGATCAATGTCTCCCCAAGAAAGTGTCTTTCATTCTGGATACTCAAAGTCCAAATACGCTCTGTGATTAATGTAACTAAATGTTTGGGGTCGGTGGAAGCTGCAGGCTTCGTTTCTGCGGCCCTGCCACACTAAAGAGAGGTCACAGGAGACTGGATTAGTCATGTGGAGAAAAAGTCTATGGGGCTCATGTTTGCATGGGATTTCAAATGTCCTTTTAAAGAAAGAAGCAGAATTCCCCCTGGAATCTCTCCTCCAGAGGCTCTGTAGAGAGAACAATGCACTTAGTTTTTTAATGCAAATATAATTTCCAAAAACCAAGTGGGTCTGATTCTGTGTGTTGTATTGGAGTTGGGATATTTTCTGATTTATTTCACACAGTTTATTAACTGGGAATGATCTGGCTTCTCCAAGTTATCCCTGAGAGAGATACTGGAACCAGCTGGAATAATGGAAAAATGGGTATGAAGAAGAGATAGATATTGTGAATTGTGTTCTTCATCCTCCAGATTTGCTCAAACATTTCCTCCGAGATACCTTGGATGATGACTCAAAGTTGGAGTGCTAGTGCCTGGAGCCAGGAAAGCAGAGCATTTAACCAGGGATCCTGGGGTCATCCTGACCTGTATTGCGTGCCAGCTCTGCCCCAAGCTAGATAACCACAGGACTCGTTTCAAGCCTCTGTGCTTCAGTTTACTTGTCTGTAACCTGAGGGTGATGGTTGTAAGCACTCTAGGGTTGTTGAAAAACTTAAATGAGAAAACATTTTTAATGTCATTAGTTCAGTGCTTGGCACTCAGCAAGTATTTAATAAATTCTAGCTATTGTTATTATCATTATTAATTCTAAAAATAACTTGTCAAAATGTCTCATGCATGCTTAGTGCAAACAATGAAGCTTTCTTCAGGTACTGGCTGGCTAGGTTCCCTCTGCAAGGAGATCTATTTTCCAGCAGAAAATATTTTTAAGGAAATTATATGCAATTCAGCTATATTTACATAATGATATGCATATCTAAAACCCGACTCAGCCAGGCTGCCCCTAGCTGTGGGAGCTGAAGCAGCCATATTTAAGAATACAAATTACTTCTGGAGTATATTTCCATGCCCTGGACTGCTCCCAAAGAAGACATGTGGGTCATGATTAAATGGCAAAATTGGAAGATACTAGATGAATTGAGAAATAAAATCCAGAACCCCATAGAGTGGTCAAATGCAAAAGATGGATTTGGGGAAGGATGAACCTGAGATGAGAGAGGTGTAAATTTCTCAAAGGAGAGAGTAGGTCCTGGGGAAAATCATTAGAACTATTGATTCATTTATCCATTCAGAAAAACACGTATAGGATGTCAGGTGCAGTTCTAGGTGTCAGGATCATGCAGTACACAGGTCAGACCAAGTTCCTGGTCTCATGAAGTTTACATCCCATCAGAGAGAACAGACATAACAAACAAACAGCAACTAAGGTCAATTAGGCTGGGCATAAGAGCCATGAAGAAAATAGAGCTGGTCATGTTTCTCCCTATCAGAGCGTTGAGGAGATGCTTCCCAGAAAAGCAGCTCAAAGACAAAAGCCACTTTCGGAGCCTGTATTCTACCCTTCCCTTTTCTGTCCTGTATAACTTTTGGGGGAAAAAAAAATCACACCTTTGCTGAATCTATTTTCTTTTTAGCATATGAGACTGATAATTCCAAATCCCTGTTGTGGAATTGTTTGAAAGGCAGGTTGTCTAACAGTTACACAATCTAGCCGAGGTTTAGCACATGCTCAATAAGCTCACTGTTAAGTCTCCAGCCTGTTTCCATGGCAGACATCACCAATCTATGAATATCTTGCATCAGACTCAGTCTAACTCCAGGCAGACCCTATCAATCCATCATAGCAGGCACTAGTAGACTAGCCCTTGGTCTCTATACAGATGAGATTATGAAAATCTAAGAAGATATTAGCTTTCTTTGCTCATTGGTACAGTCAAAAAATGTGGAGCCTGAACTGCATACCAAACAAAGAGGCTGCTATATGGTGGCGTGCATCACATCCAAGCTTGTCTTTCAGCAGCCACATCTCTGTCCTGTGGACATCCATGCCTACCAGTGGCAGCACAGGGCTTTCCAGTTGGAGCACTCAAGTACCTGCAAGGCCAGCCATGGTGGCCTAGCATCTTCCTCAGAACCCCACAGGCACCCCTCCCTGAGCTTTCATCACAGAGGTAGTACTGTACAGGCTTTGGAGTTAGGCCAACTCAAGTTCAAATCTTGATTTTGTGTGACCTTGAGCTCTCTAAGTGTTAGTTTTATCCTGTGGAAAATGGAGAAAACGCGTGTTCAGCTGGCAGGGTAAAGACGAAGTGAGCTGATACTTCCAAAGTCCAGCACAGAACTCTCAATAAATGTTATATATTATTATTGTTGTTGTTATTTATTTAAATAAGTATGATACCACCTACCCTGAAGACGAGAAAACACAAACGTGGCTGGCACATAGTAGATACTCAATAAATGTTATTCTTTTCTTTCTGGGTAGCCTTCTCTAGTCATGGGTAGCCAAAGACTGTGGGGAAAGGGAATGAGAGGATGCACAGTTTAAGAAAATTGGAGAAAAGAGAAAGAACAGAGTCAATTCTGGATAGTACATCTGAGAGAAAAGAAATGGCTCCTACCGCCCAAGTTGAAACGCTCCTATCCAAGAAGGTGTGTCTCATGTTTCACCAGTGACAGTTTCCTGTGAGTGCATTTCTTTGCCCTGGAGTCCATCTACAGCAAGAGAGTTTCAGCCAGTGCCACTACTGGGACAAACGTGCCTATGGCCTGCTGAATAACGCAGGGTACTTGCCCTTCTCGATGGAGGTTTAGAAAAAGGCTTATGTGATTTTGCATTTTTCTCCAACAGAGAGAGCCAGGAAACAGGAAGACTTGTCAATAGGAAAAAACAAAAAACATACACACACACACACACACACACACATACATTCAATGAATGGGAAAATTATTTAAATAAGCAATCCCCAGAAAAAAAATGTGAAAGCCAATTTTATTCATAAAAAACTGATTTACAGCATTCTAGCTAAGAGTAGCTTTTAATTCAAGCCTCTGAGATCCTATTTATTATTCAGCAAAATATTCAAGATTATTTAATAAAGGTATCTTTAATACTAATATAGCAGCAAGAGCTAATATATGTAAAATAATTATTATGAAAAGTATTATCAATATTTGGGGGAAATAATGTACATGCATAATGGATGAAGTTTGCCCCTGGGTTTACGCTTATATCTTGGCCTGATTTTGCATGGAGAAATTCTGCATTATAATGAAAGGCAAAATGATACACGTTATAACTGCAAGTTTTTTATCACTGCTTAGAAGAATCCTACAACTGTCAACTAAACAGGAAAAAATATATATATTCCATGTAAGTGTGCATATGATGAGGTTTATCATTTTTTGAGTGGTGGAAAACACCCAAACATCCAACTGCTTTCAAAATGACAATTACTTGCACTGAAGAAGCAAATAAAATGTCTGATAGCCAACTATCCCAAAAATACTACAAAATTCTAAGCAAAGGAAGGTTTGTGCAGATCTATTTTTCAGTTTAAAGATTCTCAAAGCTAAAGTGTGCAGGTATTTCTCAAATGGTATACACAAACTAAATCAAAGAGACAACTATTTTTATTTTCTTGAGCCAATGAGGAATTTTCAAAATTTAAAAGGAAGTCTTTCTCCAGCTTCACCCCCACCCCAAACTTACAGTTTGAAAAATCAAGTTCTATTCGACAAACATATTAGCGTTGCTTTTTGTGTCAAAGCCTGTTACAATACAAAAAAAAAAAAAATTGAAGCGTCTTCCTCCCAATCTAAACCATAGAATCATAAAATAGAATAGGAAATAAATCAGCAATTGTAATCTATTCTCTCACTTTAGAGATATGGAAACCGGGACTTAAAGGTAGCAAATTCATTCAAGCCTGCATTTCCTTATATCTAATTCAGGAAACTTTCTAGAACCTCCCACTCCTGCCCACCAACTTTGCCAGGACAACAAAAGATTCAATGTCCATTGATGATGTCAACTATGTCCACATAAAATCTGTATATCTTCCACTGATGTGAGTCTGAAGCACTTTGTGGGCCAAGCTGAAGACACTCCCCGGTTTGAACAACAACTCAACTGACCATTATCTGGCACCTACTATGCACAAAGCATGATGCTGGTCACACTCAACATCCTCTGTTCCTCTCTACTGAAATTTCAAGAGTGAAGGTTCCCGCCTTAAATGATCCCCAAGATAAGACAGTCATGTTCAGCATCATCTAAAGAAAATGAAAGTTTCCAAACACTTGCAAGCTCTGGAATTTATGTGTAAGAACTCATGTTTGAGAGGTTTTTTCATTTTTGTTAAATGACTACACTATAAATCTCACAAACTGCATAAATCAGACTTGACTCCAGCCCCACAAGTAAGGCTAGAACCGATTTATGGTGAGGCATGAGGAAGAACAGTGTGTTTTATTTACCCCCTGACATTTACACACAGAGGAGCCTTGTGGGGGTTGGCCTGTGAGGGCTGGGAAGTAATCCACAAGGTTACAATAAATCCACCTGTGAATGGCAACCCACCTTGCCTTAAAAACTTGGGCTCAAATAACCTCAAAGTAATTCTGTCTGGTGGAAGATTCTTTATCCTGATCAGGGATAATGTTGAATTGGAAGTCCATTGTGACAACTGCCATGCCTTGCTTAGCTTTAAACACTGCAGATTTATTATTATTAGCAGTAGCATTAGCATTAGAGAGGATACGTTATGGGCTTTTTCCATCTTCATTGTTGGTGTTTGGAGATTTGAGGTGAGCATGAAATGTTTTCAGGGACATCTTAAGAATTTTGAAATTATGAAAATTTGACCTCAAGGGTTATTTTGAAAATGTGTCTTCAAAAATGCTCTCTATGAATCTTGTCCTAGGGATTAATCAAATATTTAATGAGCATCTATTATGTGGCAGATACATCATCTCATGGAGAGGGGCAGAAAATAAATAAATAATAGTATCAGATAACAAGAAGTGATACAGAGGAAAATTAAGCAGAGTGATGAGGACGCTTTAGTAGACAGGGTGGTCAGAAAATATTTCTTTGGTAAGGTGGCATTTAATTAGAGACCTGAATGGAGTGAAGGAAGAAGTCATTCAGACAAGAGAGTGAGAATAGTAAAAGCAGGAGAACAGCCAGGCTGGAGGTGGGAAGAAGATTGACATCTTTAAGAAACACAAGAAAGATGAGGGTGGCTGGAGTGGAATGAGTGAGAGTCATATGAGACAAGATCAAAGAGGAAACCAGAATCCAGATTCCATAAAGCAGGGCTGTTCAGTCTTTTGGCTTCCCTGGTGTATTGGTCCATTCTGACACTGCTATAAAGCTACTGTCTGAGGCTGGGTTATTTATAAAGGAAACAGGTTTAATTGACTCACAGTTCTGCATGGCTGGGAGGCCTCAGGAAACTTACAATCATGGAAGACGGTGAAGGCTAAACATGACACATCTTACATGGCAGAAGGAGAGAGAGAGAAAAAGGGGAAGTGCCAGACGCTTATTAAACAACCAGATCTCTTAAAAATTCACTCACTATCACAACAGCATGGGAGAAATCCACCCCCATGATCCAATCACATTCCACCAGGTCCCTCCCCAGACATATGGGGATTACAATTCAAGATGAGATTTGGGTAGGGACACAACCAAACCATATCACCTGGGATACATTGGAAGAAGAATTGTCTTGGGCCGTGCATAAAATACACTAATCCTAATGATAGCTGATGACCTAAAAAACAAAAATTCATGCATCCATTTTGTAATGTTTTAAGAAGGTTTAAAGATTTCTGCTGGGCCACATTCAAAACCATCCTGGGCCACATGCAGCCCACAGGCCATGGGTTGGACAAGCTTACTATAGGCCTTGTAAGCCCTGTGTGAGGATTTAGAAAGCATTAGAAGGTTGAGCTGAGGATTAACAAGATGTCCTCACTCTATTCATGGAGAACGGTACTGGTTGTCAAGGATAGAAGCTAGGAGACCAGTTTGCATACTATTGCAAGAGTCCAAGCCAGCATTAATGGCAATAGATGAAAAATTTCCTCACTCTACTTTAACATCAACTCACTCTGCACACCCCACATGAATGTCTCACTCATCATTGAGCCTATTTTAAGAAAGACAAAAATCGCAGTTAAACCTAGAGTCCAGGAGCTCTGGATAATTTGGAAAAAGAACAAATTCTGAAAAGTTGTAAGTCCAGAGGATATAAACAAATCCTTTTCCTTTTGAGACATGTCAAGTATAGTGCAGTTGCTTTCATCATGTGATCCATTCACTAGGATAAGATGCATCCTACGATGAGAGCATTCCTTCCAATAATTTACCTAAGGCCAATCTGATGCCCAGTAGTTCTAGCTCCTGGGGAAAAGTCCACTCTAAGCCTATTTACCAATGTGTCAAGAAAATAGTACCAGAGACCTCATTGGACTTAATTAAAGCCAAACTAGACTTCATAGAAAGAAAGGGAAGGAGCATACCAGAGAGAAGGAGAGAGGCTGGGGGCTGCTCTGCCATATTCTTTTCCAGCAAATTGGTTTCTGGCCATGTGAGCGTATTGGGAAGAACACTTAGGAGTGATTACTAACAGAGGAAGGTTGTAGGGGGGTGCACCAGCAAGACAGTGAAGAATGGGGCCAAATGGGAGGGAATGGACAAATTAATGATTAAGGAAGATTTTTTTTCTTCTAGGAGTCGTGTCCAGCCTGGCCTCCCAGATTTGAGCAATCTTTCACTGTCAAGAGAGGCTGGGAGATTGATTCAATTAAGATTAGCACAGTCGGAAAAATGGCATGGGTTAGTTTTGATTAGTATTGTCTTCTCTCTCATCTCCTGGTGGGTGGTGACCTGAACACAGGTGGAGCTGAGCTCTATCAGGTCACAGGGACGGCAAGGCCGGCTTCCAGAGTGGGGTTTGTGGACCAGGCTCCAGGCTGGAAAGGTGGCACTTCCCTGGCATTTTCTTCTGAGGTCTCTTCCATTTGTCCTTCCTGGGTATGATTTTCTTATAATTAGCTACTTCTGAAGAAACGCTAAGGGGGTGGGGAAAGTCTGATATATGGGGTCAGTGCTGAGTATAATTCCTTGGAGCAAATAAATGTAATTGGAGGTCTCATTAATTCCGAGGCCATGCCCAGATGCCCCCTCTGATCCACTGGAAGGGTGGAAGAACTTTCCTGGAGAGGTGAGCGTGTCTCAAACAAAGAGGGGCCGGTAGCCCCAGCATCTGCTGGCGAAGAATCTCACAAGGCTTGAGGTCCAGGGTTAAGAGAAGGGAGGAAATAAATCACTCTTGCCTCATCCCACTGCTGCACCAAGAAACCCAGACGCACCCGAGCTGTTGATTTCTGCCCGATGAGTCTTTGCATCTGAGAGCAGACAGCAGATGCTTAAAATAAATGCACCTTGCAATTTACCACCACCTCTAAATTCATATTCAGACCCTGTTTCTGGATAAGTTTAATGAAAGTGGTACTTTCCACAAGGTCCCTGGTGGCATTAGTTCACATTACAAAATCATTATACATAATTTGACACTATTGTGCATCGTTAGCTTAGAAAAAGAGCTTGTTTTACAGCTCTGGGGACAGAGGTCCCTCCAGATAAGGTTGGGCTTATGAGAGGGCAAGAGGGGAAAGAAATGCCTCCCTCTGGTTAGTAATGAGGACTTTGATGTTCAATGCGGTGACTCCTTTACATTCATCAAGACAGATATTTAGTCCAAGCGGGGGAAAATACCGAGTTCCCCTCTTAAAAGGCAACCATGGACCATACACTGAGTCTTAATACTTTTAAAAGCAAATATTTAATCTACATGTTAAAGGCCACTCCCAACACCAACACCACCACCCCAAATGATGTTTGGCTATGTGACATCCTATTCCTGGTGGCTTGGAACAATTTGCCACACGCTGTTACGTGCAGCCCACACAGGGCTGGCATTTGCGGGGTCTGTATAAGTGAAGCCTTACCAAGTTGTCAGAAGTTAAAGTATCTCCATGCCAGTCAGTAAATACATTGGCCCCTCAGCGCCCATGCCAACTGCCCAGACACCCTACCCTTCCCTCAGGATCTCCAGATGTCCCCATACCCAGCAACTAAGTGCTTAATGCCCAGCACTCCAGGGACAGGCAAACTGTCATTGACTGAACTGTGTCCACCTCAAGATGTGTAAGTGGAAGCCCTCACTTCCAATGTGACCAGAGATAGGGCCGTTAGGGAGATAATTAAATGAGGTCAAAAGGGTGGGGTCATATGTAAATGAGTCCTATTGGGACACCAACAAGACTGGTGTTCTTATAATATGAGGAAGAGACACCAGATTGTGTGCTCTCTGTCTTTCCACCCACATGGAGGGCAGGAAGGCAGGATAGTGAAATGATCAGAGTTCTAGAAAAGTTATGTTGACTACAGAGAGGTGAGTAGGTGGGAAAGGAAGCCTGAAGTGGAAAGTCCAGTTTTTGCTTTTGTTTTTGTTTTGTTTGAGACGGAGTCTTGCTCTGTTGCCCAGGATGGAGTGCAGTGGCGTGATCTTGGCTCACTGCAACCTCTGCATCCCGGGTTCAGACGATTCTTGTGCCTCAGCCTCCTGAGTAGCTGGGATTACAGAAGCCTGCCATCACAACTAGCTCCCTGCCATCACAACCAGCTCATTTTTTTGTAGTTTTAGTAGACATGAAGTTTCATCATGTTGGCCAGGCTGGTCTCAAACTCCTAACCTCAAGTGATCTTCCTTCTTTGGCCTCCCAAATGCTAGGATTACAGGCGTAAGCCACTGTGCTCAGCCTAGGAATCCCAGTCTTTAAGAGGCTACCACGTGAGGACGCAGCAAGAAGGCACCACCTACAAGAGAAAAAAGACCTCAACTGAAACTAACCCGGCTAGCACCTTGATCTCTGGCTTCCAGCCTCCAGCACTATAGAAAATAACTTTCTGCGTTTGAAGCCCCCATGGTCTGTAGTATTTCACAATGGTAGCACTAGCTGTTATGATGGTTTAGCTCGCACGCCTTGTACCAGTTGGTCAATACTTTCCTTATCACCTGCTAGCACCTTTTCTTACAAAAAGAGCTCATCCACTTCCCTCTAGCTAACTTCCAAAGGCGACTGTTTCAAAATCAGAATCAGTTCACAATGATCTACCCATGTGAACTTTTGGTCCCAGGTATCATCTTTTACTCCTCTCTCTTCCTTGAACCTTTGGCCAATCAGTGAGTCACCCAGCACCCTGGTGCTTACCTCCTGCTGGTGTTTAGCACCTGTCCCTCCTCTCTACCCACACAGATGCTCCCTTGGCTCAGAGAGTGATATCTCTCACCCAGACTACCCTGGCAGCCTCCAAAATATTGCCTTCCTGCCCCAGGCTTTCTCCTTCCCATCCACTCACCTGTCTGCAGTCAACACATCTTTCCTAGAACTCTGATCATTTCACTACTCTGCTTTAAATTCCTCCATCACCCTTGGGATGAAACCTGACCCTGTGTGCAGGGTCCCACATGGTCAAACCTTGGTATTTCAGCTTTCACATGCTGTTCCTTTTGCCTAAAACTGCCCTTCCAAGCCCTTCCCCTGGCCGGCTCTTAGCCTGTCAGTGAGGGGATTACCTGCACAGATCTGGTGGGTTGTCATTCTGACATACTTGAACACTTCCACTGCTGGGGAACTCAGCTATTTATGTGGAATCTCCTCTCACTGGGATAGCTCTTTTTGTGGACAAGTCTAATAATCGATCTGAAATCTGCCTCCCTATCAACTCACCTCACTGGTTTTCCTCCTTCCTTCTCCTTGTCCCGCAACTCTCCTTCCTTCCATCTAGCCTTTTAGATTTCCTTACTTCCATGGGAGCTGAAACATTATTCTTATTCACTGAAGTGTTCAGTGCCTGCAATACCTAACACACAGTAGATGCTAAGTAAATATGTGTTGAATGAATGAACAAAAGAATATTGGACATTGACTATTAAAGCTATTGTAGAAGAGGCCTTAGAGAGCTCAACTTCTTCATTTTACAGGGGACCAAACTAGGGCTTAGGCAAAGAAAGGGAATGGCCCAAGGTCACACAGCAAGAAAGTGGCCAGACCAGGTCAGAAGCTATAGAGCTTTGTGTTTCTGAAAGGACCAGGAGCAAACCGCCAAGCTCAGTCCATTTTCAGATTATCCCAAGCAGGAAGTTGATTGGTCCTTTTCCCAAAGGCATCATTGGGATAATGCAAACTTAAGCAAATGTCCATGCCAGGTTCCATCCCCATTTATTCAAGGGAGTAGGATGCAAGATTGATAAGATTTTAAATGGTGTCGTGTTCTGGGCATTCATAAATTGGACTGGAGTGCAGGAAATCCTGTTTGTCTCACAGAGGGAGACAAATGCGCTTTGGAAAATTCCCGGAGGGAAGGAGGGCATTGTGGGGAATCTCCAACCACATAGGCGAGTCTGGCCTCACTCAGGCAGGAGAAAGAAGGGCCAGGGTGGTTTCTTTACATTCCGGAAGTTTCCTGGGCAAAATCAGTGTGGGGTGGACTAGGCATCTCACATGGCATAGATGCCCTAGGTTCCCACTCACCAGAGAATGGCTTCATCCCTAAATGCCTCTCCCCTCTCCATCCTTGAGGACACACCCCCTACAATGAGGAGGAAGAAAGGCTGCATCCAGAGATTCAAAGGAAATCACACACTCCCCAACCAAGAGAGGGGGAGGAGGGAGATTCCCAGAGACTCAGAGAGGGAAAGATAGTGTCTAAGAGACAGATGGACAAGCAGACTCCAAATAATCCAACACAAAGAGATAGAGAGACCGAACCTCAATGGCTCTAAACGTAAAATTAAAGAGGAAAAATTAAATCCAAAAGAATCCTGAACAGGGCAGGGTGCAGTGGCTTATGCCTGTAATCCAAGCACTTTGAGAGTCCAAGGTGGGAAGATGGCTTGAGTCCAGGAGTTTGAGACCAGCCTGGGCAACATAGAGAGACCCCATCTCTACCAAAAAAGAAAGAAAGAAAGAATCTTGAACAAAGGAAAAACAACATAAGAGTACACACAATTTCTCTCTCTTCCTCTTTTTCTTTCTGTATTTTCTCTTTTATCTTTCTGAGTCAGAGGTCAGACATCATAAGGCCCATAGAGGAGGAGAGGTGTTCAGCTCCTTAAAGGAATGGTTTTAACTGCAGAGATAAAACACCACGATGATAGTCATGATGCCTGATGTTTATTGAGAGTTTATGATGTAAGTTCTGTTTTAAGTGCCTTGCATAGATTTTCTCATTTAACCCTTGCAACCCTAGGCAGTGGGCACTCTGATTACTCCTCTAGTACAGATAAGGACACAGAGGTTCAGAGAACGTGTCATCTGCACAGGGTCCCAGAGCTAGTCCTGTGTGGAGCCAGAATCTCTCCCAATCCCTAGAGCCCCTCCTCCTAACCCTAAATAGAACTTGGGGCTACAAACTCGGGAATCTTCATTCATCCCAGCTTGGGCCCATCCTTCTGTGTTAGTCCACTCTTGCATCGCTATGAGGAAATATTGAGGCTGGATAATTTATAAAGAAAAGAGGTTTAGGCTGGGCACAGTGGCTCAAGCCTGTAATCCCAGCACTTTGGGAGGCCGAGGTGAGTAGATCACGAGGTCAAGAGATCGAGACCATCCTGGCCAACATGGTGAAACCCCGTCTCTACTAAAAAATACAAAAAAAATTAGCTGGGCACAGTGGCTCGCTCCTGTAGTCCCAGCTACTTGGGAGGCTAAGGCAGGAGAATTGCTTGAACCCAGGAGGTGGAGGTTGCAGTGAGCCGAGGTCGCGCCACTGCACTCCAGCCTGGTGCCTGGTGATGGAGTAAGACTCTGTCTGAAAAAAAAAAAAAGAAAAGAAAAGAGGTTTAATTGGTTTGCAGTTCTGCAGGCTGTACAGGAAACATAGCAGCATCAGCTTGGCTTCTGGTGAGGACCTCAGGAAGCTTCTGATCAGACAGAAGGCAAAAGGAGAGTGGGCATTACCACACGGCAAGAGCAGAAGCAGGAGTGAGAGAGGAGGGAGGTGCCATACGCTTTTAAACAACCAGACCTTGTGTGAGCTAAATGAGTGAGAGAGAACTCACGTGTTATCCCACAGAGGGCACCAAGCCATTTATGAGGTATCTACCCCACCTCATCACCTCCCACCAGACCCCGCCTCCAACATTGGGGATCACATTGAAACACGAAATTTGGAGGGGACAAACTTCCAAACCATATCACCCCATTTATGCCTACATTTACAGTTTACAGTGCATTTTCTCTTTGATGTCCCCAGTAGGGTTTGGGAGCTCCATGTGGAAGACCAAGATGATCCTTGGTCCTTATCTGTCCCGATCCAACCAGTAGGCTAACTCAAAAGGACTTCAAGCTGTCCTCATGCCAGGTGATCTGAAGGATCCTACACTTTCCTTCCAAAGCCCCACTATAGGCAGAAGGGAGGGAGCAGTAGCCCTGGGAGCCCTTAAGGGTAGCAGAAAGAACTCAATGGCATACAGAGCAAACATCCAATTTCCATAAAGGCTCATTTTTAATCTGAAAAATTCACAGGGGGGTTTGTATTCTACTGCAGAATATGTTGCTAAGAAACAGAACAATAATGTTTTTAATTACTTGCCCTGGAATGAAACAAACAATCTCAAAAGATGACCCATGTATATCTCCTGGCTTTATCCCAAGGTAGAGAAGAGCCCAGTTTGAGCAACTCAGAACTAGCCCAGGACCCACACAGTCTTACTGTTTTTCAACTGAGAAGCCTGAGGCACAGAGAGGTAAAGGGTTTTGTCCAAGGCTGCACAGCAGGGTAGGATCCAGGACCCACACCTACTGAAGCCTGATCTAGGATCCCTATGCCACATGGGACACAATGGTTAAAGACACAAGCAGTCGAGCTGTCACAAATCCCAGCAGGGCCACAGATCTGGGCAATTGCAGGGGGTGTCACTCACAAGTTAATAGTTGTGTTGGGCACCCCCTGGAGTTGGGCCATGCCTGTATGCCATGCACATCCCCCTTCTTTGCATTTCAGTTTTCATAGTGTTAATTCTTATCAAACAGGAACGATAACAGTATCGACTCCATGGGCATGAGGATTAAGTGAAATATTGCATGTGCCTAGCACAGTGGACTCAAGACAATGAAACTTTTAATGCTACCATGATCTTTACTTAAGAAAAGAGACACCCCTTCTCTTTCCATGGTTCCTTTCCAAGCCAGACCATGCAGGGGGAGTTTTACGAGAATGCCTTGCGTAGCTATAGATCATGCTAACCTACCTCCATGGGTTAGTGTGAGGCTTAACTAAGTTAACACCTGCAAAAAGCCTAGCGCAAGGCCTGGTACAAAATGAGTGTTCAGGCCAGGTACAGTGGCTCATGCCTGTAATCACAGCACTTTGGGAGGCCAAGGCAGGAGGTTAGCTGGAGGCCAGAGTTCAAGACCAGCCTGGGCAACATAGTGAGACCTTGTCTCTACAAAAATTCTTTTTAAAAGTTAGCCAGATGTGGTGGCACATGCCTGTAGTCCCAGCTACTCAGGAGGGTGAGGCAGGAGTTGGAGGCTGCAGTGAGCCGTGATTGTGCCACGCACTCCAAAATGAGTGACAGAGCAAGACCTTGTCTCTAAATAAATAAATAGATAAATAAAATGAATGCTCAGTAAGAGCTGCCTCTTTCATTATACAGAGCTATGTACATGCTTATATACATGATGACTCTTTTTTTCTTTTCTTTTTTTTTTTTTATTTGAGATGGAGTCTAGCTCTGTCGCCCAGGCTGGAGTGCATGGCATGAACTCAGTTCACTGCAACCACTGCCTCCTAGGTTCAAGCGATTCTCCTGTCTCAGCCTCCCAAGTAGCAAAGATTACAGACATGTGCCACCACACCCAGCTAATTTTTGTATTTTTAGTAGAGACTGGGTTTCACCATGTTGGCCAGGCTCTCGACCTCAAGTGATCCACCTGCCTTGGCCTTCCAAAGTGCTGGGATTGCAGACGTGAGCCACCGCACCCGGACATGATGACTGTTTAATTCAATCAGCATTTATATATTTATGAAGAACTTTCACCTCCTTGTATAAAGCCTTATCCCGCCAGCCTTTGCTTCACGATGCGTGATTGGGTTGTTGCTCCTGGTGGATCTCTTTTAAGAATGGAGGAATGAGCACTAGGAAGATAATACCAGGAGAGCAGTTTTTTCTGATGTCACAGGGGAGAAACTTCTTAATCCAGACCAAGCTGACTTTTCCCCCCAGATCAGCTCAAACTCCCTCTCCTTGAAGGCGAGGCAAAGGCAGGCTCCCAGAGCCTTCTGGCTCCATTCAGAATCCCTTTTTCAGAGGTCTGGCAGTTTTATGGCCTTTAATGACCCCCTATTGTACTCTGATTGCCAATCAGGGCACACGTAATGACCAAGCAGCATCACTTAGCCCTTATTCCGATGACAATGGCCAGAGTGGCCAACTCGCTGTTTTGACATGAGCTGGGTCACAGAGAAAGTTTTCGGGCGGGTGACTTAAAGAGCCCGGACCAGCCAGCACCCTCGACTCCTCAGTTGCTGGGACTTGGACAAAAGAATGAACTCTGAACTTTTCCTTTGACGGATGGAGGTCATTAAAACCGTGGTGGGGGCCCCTTCAAAGGCAGGTGTAGACCAGGCTGTCCCTCAAAGCGCCTAATAAAGAGAGAACAGGCGATTGTGTGGGATTCAGAGGAGGGAAACTTCTGAGAGATTCACTGGAGTGGTTCAAAGAAATCAATGGGCTGCCCCAGCCGATTGACAGGGGCCAGAAGTGCCGTGGCCACCTCTCTGCCACCCATTGAATGGGTGGCTGCCCCAATTGTTCCCAAATAGGGGCTACCACAATAAATGCTTTGGGTTCTTTCATAGATACCCTGGGCCGCGGGGCCTTAGACCAGCAAGAGAATCTAGAGAAAGCTTCAACACCGACTCCCATTTTAAATTCCACCCATTTTAATAAAGTGCCAAGAGACCTCCAAGCAGCTTAAAATATTAAAGGTTTCTTTTAAACATCTGGAAGATAACATCTAATTACTAGATAGTGCTCTAGGTTATTAATATGTAATCAGAGCTAATCCCACCCAACACAAACAGCAAACAAAAGCACTATCCTAGAAGTATCATCTTTGCAGAACGCGAAGCTCCAGTGCAAAAGAAGAGAGCCCCCAACGAGGCTTCCAGACAACACAGCCACCCCCGCCCCAAGCCCCCATTCCCACCACAGCACAACCAGCTGGGACCACAAGCTACCCCTGGAGAAGCAAAGCCAGCAATGTTGACCTCCGGGCAGTCGGCAGGACAAGTCAGCGAAATAGATTGACTGCAAATGACTTGAGTCATCGAAGTTCAACCATGAAGGGAAATGAAAGCTTGGGGAATTTCACCTCCCTCTTCTGTTTTTTTCAAAAGGTGTTTTTGCTTTTCACAAAAGGGTCAGGAATTTTGATCCCAAAGGTCTAAGCGGGAATATAAATTGATTTGGATAAGCTGGAAGCCAGGTCTTGGGGGAGCGGTGTGCTGAGTGCACCATTAGGATCACTTGCTTGGCACATTACGCACGCAGGCACGCAGGAGACGGAATTCAGCACCCCTCTCCTGCCAGGGTGATGGTTATTAAGGGTAACGTGATCGGATGAGAAGGCGGCAAACGGGCAACCACAAAGCCCAGAGGAAGCAGCTGTGGAGACAAATAAGTGAAGGTCCCACCTCCCTGAAATGTACCCACAAGACAGAGCCACATCCTCTGCATTGTCCAAGGACAAATCATCGCTGGTTCCTGGGCAGTTGCTGGTGTCAGCGTGAAGGCAAAAGTGATGACTCGCAGACCTCCAGAAGGAGCACCGCAAACACCCAATCTGGGGCGAGTCCACTTTAACCCTTCCCTACCTCCTTCTCCCACAAGGAAATTGAGGCAACGGAACAGTGTCATTGTCACTGAGCCACATAAAGGAAAGAATAAAGAGGCCACAAGGAATCACGAGGATTTGTCCTCTTTCCAGATCCTCAAGGAAAATGGTTTGACTCATTCTCATGATTCACCGCAGTGTCACAAACATCTCTTGAGCATCTACAAGTGGTGTCCTAGGTGCTGGTGTGATATGGTAAACAGGACAGACAGCCCCCATCTTCACTGGGAAGGTGGAAATTAAACAGATAGTTATCTGTTATCAAATTATGAGTATTGTGAAAGATGCTACAAAGGGAAAAAGAGAGTGCTCTGAGAACCTAAGACAGAAAGATCTGCCCCATGGTCCAGTAGGTCAGGAAAGGTCAAGTCCGGGGAGCCTGGTCTGGGAGGCAGAGAGGGTGCAGGTCTCAGTAGGGGTGGTTCTTGCAGCAGAAGGGACACATGGAAAGGTCTGGTGATGAGAGGGATATGGCTTGGATTTGCCCAACAAGGATAAGATACTCAGGACAGAGTATCAAATGGTAGCACCTAGAACACTGCAGGTAGATGCTCAAGAGATGTTTGGGACCAGGTGCAGTGGCTCACGCCTGTAATCCCAGCACTTTGGGAGGCTGAGGCGGGTGGATCGCCTGAAGTCAGAAGTTCGAGACCAGCCTGGCCAACATGGCAAAACCTCATCTCTACTAAAAACAGAAAAATTAGCCAGGTATGGTGGCAGTTGCCTGTAATCACTTGACCCTGGGAGGCGGAGGTTGCAATGAGACAAGATTATGCCACCATCATGCCAGCCTGGGCGACAAGAGTGAAACTCTGTCTGGAAAAAAAAAGAAAAAAAAACAGAGAGAGAGAGATGTTTGTAACGCTGTAGTGAATCTCAAGAATGAGTCAGACCATTTTCCTTGGGGATCTTGAGAAGGGGAAAGTCCATATTCTTCCATATAGCCTTTTTATTCTTTCTTTCATGTGACCAGACAGGGTAGCAGGGAGTGTCCATCCCAGGTGCCTCCGTTTCCTTGCATAGCTGGGGTTGGGGAGGCACCGGGGCAGGGAATGGAGGGACAGGCTACTACGGACTGCTGGATTCGAGACTTTGCTGCAGAGCCACGTTAAAAGAAGTACAATAACATCTTGAGAAGGAAACTAGGTGGTCTAGCAGATTCAATCCTGTCAGGGATTGGGGAAGAAATATCTGGAAGTATTTAGAAATATCTGAAAGATGGAGGTCTGTCCAATTCCTGGGCCTGCTGAATCTGCTCTGAGGCAAAGCACTGAAGATCAGCTTCAGCTACAAGCTCATCAGATGCCGCCCTCTCAGTTCCGCAGAGCAGAGGGGCATGACAATCAAACCTTACTGTCACATCACTCAGTTTAGGGATGACCTATAACCAGTCGCTCTTGCCATCTATTCCTAGGCAATTTTGTTCATTGTTATTATTATTATGAGAGTATTTTGTTATTATGATGGGATAGTTATCATAGTCTCATAATTATTAACAATACTAGCATTTTCTCACCATTCACCCCGGGTCAGGCACAGCCACAATATAAGCCTCTAATGCGCATAATAACAGGAGATATGTGTTATTACTACCGCTGTTTGATAGATGAGAAAACTGAGGCTCAAAGGGCTATTTGATCAAATTAATCCAGTTTAGAAAGAAAGACAGATCTGGAATTTGTATTCAGGTAGTCTGGTTCCAACAATTTCTTTTTCCTTTTCCTTTTTTTTTTTTTTTTTTTAGAGATGGGTTCTTGCTCTGTCACCCAGGCTAGAGTGCAGTGGCGTGATCCTAGCTTACTGTAGCCTCAAACTTCTGGGCTCAAGGGATCCTCCTGCCTCAGCCTCCAGAGTAGCTGGAACTACAGGTGTGCCTCACCACACCTAGCTAATTTTTGTATTTTTTTCTAAGTCTTGCTTTTCTGTCCAGGCTGGTCCTGAACTCCTGAGCTCAAGGGATCCTCCTGCCTCAGCCTCTAGAATAGCTGGGACTATAGGCGTGCACTACGACTCCCGACTCATTTATTTTTAATTTTCATAGAGGCTGTGTCTTACTATATTGCCCAGGCTGATCTGAAACTCCTGGGCTCAAGCGATCCTGCCACCTCAGCCCCCGACAGTGCTGGGATTACAGGCGTGAGCCACCACGCCCAGTCCGGGAATCTTTTTTAAAAAGTGACTGTCGCCAGGCTGGAGTGCAGTGGTGCGATCTCTGTTCACTGCAACCTCCGCCTTCCAGGTTCAAGCAACTCTCCTGCCTCAGCCTACCGCGTAGCTGGAACTACAGGCGCACGCCACCATGCGGCTTTTTGTTATTTTCCGTAGAGTCGGGGTTTCACCATGTTGGCCAAGACGGTCTTGATCTCTTGACCTCGTGATCCGCCCACCTCGGCCTCCCAAAGTGCTAGGATTACAGGCGTGAGCCACCGCGCCAGGCCCAGGAATCCTTTCTTTTAACCACTGCACTACTCTGCCTTTTTCCTACAAGATAGTAAATAAGAGAGGTTCTGCTCTTTCCACGTCACCCTCAACTCTGATGTCTGTTTGAATCAAGATGGAGAAAAGTGGTTTACCGAGAGACTCTGCAAATGTGGGGCCCCTTTCTGAGCCAGGGGTGGGCAGCCTCGAGGTCACAAGACGCTGCTGCTGGCATCTGGAAGGGCCACTCCGGGCAAACGTGCTCAGGGCGGCCCTGCGAACATCTCAGTTAAATATGCAAGCGTGTTTAATTGCAGGGGCTCAGGCAACTTGTTTATCTTCCTTAAACACTGCCAAGGTGGCTCTCGTTTGTTATCTGGGGTGTGAAATGGAGGCTGACAACAATTAATACCTCCTCCCAGGCAGCTCGGCGGCGCTCTGACGGGAAGCTGTGTACTTCCGAGCAGGCGGCTGAGGAGGTGGCGGGCCCAGCCGTCACTCAGGATCCTGGGAGGGAAGAGTGACAGCGGCAGCTGACCGCCCCTCCTGCCGCCTCCTGAGAGGCCCCCATGATAAAGCATCCTGCTTTGTGGTGTAATCAACTTGCCATACATGCATTACCTCCTAATGAGCGCCGTGTTTAAACAAGTGTATAGAACACATCTGTCCGGGCCTTGGGACTCGAGGCTGTGTGACCAATTTCAGCATCTGAAAGTTAAATTAATGGTAAAGGGTTTAATTGTGAGTAAACAATACCACATTAAGGAGCAGTAAACACAGCAGTGGGGACCCACCGACCCGCTCTGCCATCACAGATGCGGCCGCCTCCATGTGACGGTTAATAGTTCCTGCCGCCTGGACGTTCTGACAGTGCCCTGAAGCCCATTTGTCATCTAAATGGTCCGTCCCCTTCTCAAACATCATTTTGGACCACTGTCCATTCATGGGGCCTGCCGGGTGTTCCTGGGAAGATGGGCAGAAAATCCCAAGGCAAGTGGGAAAAGCCTGGTAAAGTTCCAGCTTCTCCATGGAGGGGGGGAGGGGAGTGAGAGGGGGACACATATTCCCTGATATCCAGGCAACCAGATTCGGTCCATAGGAGTGAGTCTGCCAGAGATTCCCGGCTTCAATGGCAATGATTCCAAAACCTGGTTTTAAAACACCCTAGGGTGTCGCCAATGAACAAAGGCTGCCTCAAAACCAAATTAAGTTCCCTTTAATTAAAGATCGTAACATACGCCACAGAACACTCTGTCACGGTAGGGGGAAGGAAGAGACTGTCACATAAAATAAATAAGATTCCGTAACTCACAAAAATTAAGCATCTCACAGCGAAGGCTCTGCACTTTGCTGATTTGTGAATAGCCATCCTCTTTGCCACCTTGGAAACTGCTTGTGCGAGGCAGAGGGGGATAAAAGAGAGGATGGATTTCTTTCCATAGGAGACAAGCACAGGTCTTTTCCATCACTGGACAGGTTGGAGGACATCTCCATGGACCAGGTCTTCAGGGAGTTTCTGTTGGGTCACAGGAGCACGGGCTGTGCCTTCCTAAGAGGGGCTGGTCTGTCCCTCTGCATCTTTAACTGCCCCCATCTGAGACAGCCTGTATCTCAGCCTCAGAGAACACTCCTCTTCTTTCTGGTCCTTGTAATCTGGGCAAAGGGAGTGTGCCATGCGGCCCAGCCTGTCCCAGCAGAACCCTGACCTGGCGCTGCCGGGATTGAAGCCTCAGCTATGAATAGAGCAGCCCTGTGCCTGCTCTCAGCACATGGTTCTTGGGGACCCCGTGGAATAGAGGATTGATCATGGCCAAAATCAAGTATTGAAGGTTCCAGCCTTTCAGTTTCTCTCTCTTTCTCTCTCTCATCCTTTAAATGTAGACTGATGTGGTTTCAAAGGCAAAATAGTCTCAGGATGGCACAACCAGACTTGAGTCAGAAGCCAATCCTGGCTCTACCACTTTCACCTCCTTGAGCCTCAGTGTGTTCATCTGTGAAATGAGTGCATGTCAAAGGCTTCCAACAGTGTGTGGCCCTGGGTACACCCTCATTAAGTGTCACAAGCTGTTATGACGGGCACAGTGGCTCACATCTATAATCCCATCACTTTGGGAGGCCATGGATTGCCTGAGATCAGGAGTTTCAGACCAGCCTGGGCAGCAAAGCAAGACCCCATCTCTATAAAAAAAATTTTTTGGCCAGGTGTGGTGGCTCATGCCTGTAATTCCAGCACTTTGGGAGGCTGAGGCAGGTGGATCACTTGAGATCAGGAGTTCAAGACCAGTCTGGCCAACATGGTGAAACCTCGTCTCTACTAAAAATACAAAAAAATTAGCTGGGTGTGGTGGCGCATGCCTGTAGTCCTAGCTTCTCATGAGGCTGAGGCAGGAGAATCACTTGAACCTGGGAGGCAGAGGTTGCAGTGAGCCGAGATTGTGCCACTGCCATCTAGCCTGGTAACAGAGCAAGACTCTGTCTCAAAAAAATATTTTTTTTCAATTAAAAAATAAAAACAAAACCAGAAGATATTATGACGGGCATGTGATGGCTGCCCCCAACCTTTTTTTTTTTTTTTTTTTGGAGACAGAGTCTCTCTCTGTCACCCAGGCTGGAGTTCAGTGGCGTGATCTTGGCTCACTGCAAACTCTGCCTCCCAGGCTCAAGCTATTCTCCCACCTCAGCCTCCCGAGTAGCTGGGATTATGGGCACGCACCATCATGCGCAGCTAATTTGTGTGTGTGTGTGTGTGTGTATTTTTTTTTTTTAGTAGAGACAGAGTTTCACCATTGGTCAGGCTGGTCTCAAACTCCTAACCTCAAGTGATTCACCCACCTCAGCCTCCAGGGATGGTGGCTCACGCCTGTTGGGATTACAGGCATGAGCCACCATACCCAGCCTGGATGCCCCTTTGGTAACACCTAATCAAGCTGACTTGTAGGAACAGCTCAAGGAAAAGCGGGACCACGTTTGCATCTGTCTCACCCCAAGGTGGCCGAGTTAGGCCAGGGCATGGATAGAGATTTTTCTTTGCACTTCTAGGTCCACTTATCTCAGAAGCCAAGTGAATACAGCAGTCCCAGGCCCTTGGAATACTGGCTGTTTGACAGGAAGGTAGATTGAACACCTCTGCTGCTGGTTATGGGGAGATCACCCACAATTGTTTAGAGCTTCAGGTCTCCATTCCCACCAGCAGGCTCAGTATATTCCTACCTCATGAAACCAACTGCCTACCAGCACCAGCTCTCTAGCTCCTGGTCAACTTTTTAGCACTAAATTCTTAGAAAGATTTCCCAACACACTGGCTCCTCTTGTATGTTCGAAATACAGGTAAGCTTGAATTTCTATTTCTGACAACCCTCTCACCAATGAGTTTTTTACTAACCCTTAGTGGTTTTCTATATTTGGGCTAGGCAAATCAGTCTGCCCCTCAGAGACCCCAGAATTTCTAAATAGGAAGGGCCTAGTGGCGACAAACTCAGAAAGAGGCTGCTAGGGGACCTGTCTAGATCTGGGTGGCAAGCCCACATCTTACTTTGATTTTTTAGGGTGGTTGAGGTGGGGAGTGACTTTGAGAGAGAAAGATGCCAAGGATCCGGGTTGCCAATGAAGTCTCTTCTTTCTCCTTCCCCTTCTAGGACACCATTTAGTGCCAGTGCACAGAAGGTCTGGTTGCTTCAAAAGAAATTGTTTCCTGGTTTTGCCACAGAGACGGGGTCACAGAGTTTCATTGCCACCTAAATGGTTTTCTCATATTTGTGTTGTCGCCTCTTGGTTTGAAATTTATTCCTGGTATGACTTCTGTCTCCCCTTGTTCCATCTCTGAGATGACAGCCCAGGCTGAGATGTCACATGTATCACAAAGAGTCCTTCAGTATTTCCAGTAATAGTTGGAACCAGCAGTCCATTCGCTACCTGGGCCTGGCACACTCTCCACTCTTGTCACTTCTACACTAATCACAGGAAGAAGGTGGAATTAGTCCAAGCTGGGTTTTCAGAAATAACTTGTAGACATGCAACAGATGTTTATAGCCCTCAGAAGCGGAAGGAAACTTGGAAACCCTCTCTTTCAGTGATTTTTTTTTCCTAATGATTGTCTCTGCCATGAAATTCTAACTTCGAATGAAATCTTTGGCAGGAGCCCAGAACTGTTCTGTCAAGGTTCAGCTGCAGGACCAGAGCCCCTTGCACCTGACCCGCACTCCTATCCTGATGCTTCCTGAGGCACATCTGCTGTGATTTCTCACCAGAGAACAGTCTGCAAAATCACTGCACCTTGTCCAACTCCATTTTCCAATTGAGAAGACTTGGCCCAGAGAAGTGCATAGACTGAGGGAAGTAACACAGCAATCAGACAGACATTCCCAAATATACCTGCTATGGTCCTGGGAGAGAACAGAGACCCATCCCCAAATACCATCATCTTCATCATTCTCTGTAGCCCAATCAAATGATGCTTCAGGCCTGAGGTTTTATCCAGTGGAGACCCTGTACATCTTTAAAAGAGGGCCAGGCGAGGTGGCTCACGTCTGTAATCCCAACACTTTGGGAAGCCGAGGCAGGTGGATCATCGAGAGGCAGGTGGTTTTGAACGGTCAGGGGTTCGAAACCAACCTGGCCAACATAGAGAAGCCCTGTCTCTACTAAAAATACAAAAAAATTAGCCGGGCATGGTGGCACATGCCTGTAATCTCAGCTACTTGGGAGGCTGAAGCAGGAGAATCCCTTGAACCTGGGAGGCAGAGGTTGCAGTGAGCCAAAATCACGCCATTGCACTCCAGCCTGGGTGACAACAATGAAACTCCATCTCGGAAAATAATAATAAATAAATAAATGAGAAATGTACTGTCTTGTTCTCCCTTCCTTTTTTTTTTTAAACACAGGCCCCAGATCCAGCAATCCTAAACAGGAAGGAAAAACATAACCCATTGAGGCAATGGGTTTCCCTCCCTCCTCTGTGACTTTTGTTTGCCTTTCAAGCCCATTTTCACCATTTATTGATTTTAGTTTTCTACTTGTCTATGAATGACAGCTTGAATTAAGACAACGCAGGCTGAAAAGCCACTAGGCAGTGCTAAATGGACACGCTGCACTTCATGGCAGAATGTCCCATGACTGTGCTGCCTTCTGCCTGGTCTCATTCTCTGGAGGAGCTGTGGGCAGACAGACCCAGCCTGGCTGCCTGGCATGGGGACTGGTGGAGTCGGATCGGAGCTCCAAGATAAGGGGGAGTCAGGACACGATCATCACCGCTGCCAGCCTCGAAGGCTCTTTACTGACCTGGAGCTGGTCTGTGTATGGAAGGGGGCCGTGTCGTTAAACAGCCCTTCCAGGAGAGGCCAAAGACCTGCCTCTACTTCAGCCTTCATGGGGCAGAAAACTAAGCCTATTCGTTCTAGGCCCTTCAGACCCACACTTGGAGAAAGAAAGCTCACGGAGTCAGCCCTTACGTAACTCCACTCTCCACTCTTCCAAACCTCTTTACTTTGGACAAATATTTGACGGAAAATGCTCTTTCATGACACGTTAAAAGTTACAAAACTGAGGCCCAGCGCGGTGGCTCACACCTGTCAACCCAGCACTTTGGGAGGCCAAGGCGGGTGGATCGCAAGGTCAAGAGATCAAGACCATCCTGGGCAAAATAGTGAAACCCCATCTCTACTAAAAAAAAAAAAAAAAAGAAAAAAGAAAAATTCAAAAATTAGCTGGGAGTGGTGGCACGTGCCTGTAATCCGAGATACCCGGGAGGCTGAGGCAGGAGAATCACTTGAACCAGGGAGTTGGACATTGCAATGAGCTGAGATCATGCCATTGCACTCCAGCCTGGTGACAGAGTGAAACTCAGTCTCCAAAAAAAAAAAATAGTTACAGAAATGACAGATTCTATCCTTTAATCTGTACTGTAAATAAAAAATATTAACACAGACCCTTTAACCCAGAAACTCTACTTTTACACAATCCATCTTAAGAACGTAATCAGGTAAGTACCTCATGTTTCCATAAGGACATTTATTGCAGCACTGCTTGTAATAGGCACACGTGGAAACCACCTAAATAACTAGCAAGAAGAGATTGACAAATATGGTAAGTCTAGTCAGTTATGTACTATTCAGTTATTTAAAATGATGATGCAAACAATATTTATTCACATGGAAAGATGTTTACCATGTATGTTACTACATAAATAAGAAAAATAAGAAATAATACACATAGTTCCCTTCTTAATTTTTTTTTAAATTTTCCTGGTTATCTTTCTATTGTTATTTTCATAGGAAAAAGAATAAAAGTTGAGAGAGCCAAAATTTGAAGATTTGGGAATGTTTTTATCTTTTTTTTTTCTCTTTTATTGAGACAGGGTCTCACTCTATCATCCAAGCTTACTTGCAGTGGTACGATCTGATCTTGGCTCACTGCAACCTCTGCCTCCTGGGCTCAAGTGATCCTCCTGCCTCAGCCTCCCAAGTAGCTGGGACCATAGGCTCATACCACCACACCCAGCTAATTTTTTTTATTTTTTGTAGAGACAAGACTCAGTCTAAATAAAAAAATGAAATGAAATGAAAAAAGAAGTTCCTGAAAAAATAGTTCTAACCCACTTTGGGGTCATGGACATATTTGGGAATCTGATGGAAGCTCTAACCCTCTCCCAGAAAAATGCATGTAAACATAAGTTGTACACATTTCAAGCGGATTATGGGTGGTGCATGGTCCTGCTCTGAGTGACCATGGGCCGGGAACTCATGGGAAAGGTCCAGGGGGTGGGAGGGTGCAGGTCTCCACTTTCAGCTCTGTGCCAGCCTTGGGTTGTAATAAGGGCTTCTCTCCACTCTTCATCCACCCCCATGCTCACCACCAAGTTCGAAACTCCTAGAAGACAAGGCACAGAGATGCCCTGGGGCAGGTCATATGATGGTGGGGAGATGGGGGAGTGGGCAGTGAGCGGAACTCATGGAGACAGCAAAGTCCCCACCAAGACACCTCTGCTCCAGATAAGGAGGGTGCCATCTTGTGACCCCAAGCCTGCCTGGCAGGACTTTCGCAAAAGCAAGGATGTCTTCTGTGTTTTGCAAGGGTGTTAAAGGAGGTAATTAAAGGGTCCCACAAGTCAGACCTCACACACACAGATGGGAGGCCTTGCCTTTCTGATCCTCTCAGCTGGTACAGAACTGAGGCCGCCAACAAAAGGTGTTAATCGCCGGATGAGGAGTCCATGCTGATAGATGACCCCTTACGGTGATCACTCTTGTGCGAATGGCAAATAGGTTTGATCAATTACATTTTAATGTAAAGTGGGGCCTGGGGGGGAAAAACAGCAACCAGGAGAGGGAAGACCCTTTGTTACTAATGTGTCTGAAAAAAGCACTTAATTGAGGTCATAATAATATTAGCAGTTCTCATCATCAATAATTCAGCCTTATTTTTTACTCCCCGATAAAGTCCTGTCAGGCAGGGAATGTAGAGGGCTTTTGTTAGAGACAGGATATGTAGCTTTCTCTCTCTCTCTCTCTCTCACCAGCTGCTGGGCCACAGAATATCAAGATTTCTTTCATTCTCAAAACGCTTTCTAGCTACAGGCTCTATATGTGGAAATAGACGACTGTAAAGATAGAAGTTGGCACCAATTTAACCTTCTCCCATCCTTTCTTGCTCCATCTTTTTTTAAATCATTCTTACTGAAACAGTAGGTAACTAATTTTGCTGAAGAAATTCATCAGGAGAAAAACAATTTTTATTCTTACATGATTTAGTACCCTAAAGAATGACATAAATTCTGTCTTTTCACACGCCTTTAGTCACCTGTGGTTTTGTTATCTTTTAAAGCAAAAAAAAGAAAAAAGGGACAGCAAGAGAGAGAGTGTGCCAAATGAATGTATAATTGTACAATTAAAGATGCTAGCTCCAGTGTTAAAATTTAAAATGTATTAGTCTCATAAAACCGCCTCATTAGTCTCTGTGTCTTAAAGGACGTACTTGTCCATAATGAGGCGAATGCAGGAAATGGCGCAGAGTGAGAGCAAGGGGAAGAGGGGACAACGGAGCTGGCTGCCATTTCGTTTTTCAGAGAGGGGGAGGAAAAACACTTAATAAAGATAATTGGGCTGGTAGTGTCTGTTCCCATCTGGAATCGCAACTCAGACAGACCCCAGGGCAGACGATCGGTCATTAACCAGGAAAATAACCTATTTGGAAGGGATCCGTTTGTTTTATAAACGATGCTCCACTTTAGAACAGCTTAACCGCAATCATAATAAAAGTTCTTCGAAACCCCAGCCAGGGGATGGTGCTGAAATATCGATCCGGCTTCTGCTGATGATGGCCGGACTTGGCTTCCGCTCTGCTTGCAGGAAACAGCTTTTGAAGTTCTGCTCTTTCCCCCCACCCTTTTTTAAGTCTAAATGGAATTTAAACTGCCCTTCGATGATCAGTGGCTATTAGCAGCATTGGTTAGGAAACATGGAGTCATGGGGTCAGGAGAGGCAGCCCAGGTGGAGGGTGGAAGGTGGGAGAGAGGAGGCCCCGAGCGAAGGGGAAGAGAGAGGTCAGCTGTGAGCGCAGCTTGGTGGGAAAAGGATTGCTGTGGTGGGGCCGCCCTGGCCTGCGAGGCATCCAAGGGACAAGGACTGGGTAGAATTAATGCATCCCAGCCCTAGCCCCAGCCTGGCCACGGTGCTCCCCCCAACACACACACACACACACACACACACACACACACACAGAGACACACACACACAACACACACACACAGAGGCAAGGCAGAGGCATTCAGAAAAGTCATTCATCAAGGCAGAACTGGAATTGTATAGATTAAGGCAGCAAGGAGAAGTCTAGTGCCTTATCCGACTGCCCTGATGGTGAAGACGAGAGGGAATAATTACTGTAATTGGAAAAAAGGTTTCAATGGCAAAGCTCCTCTGATCTACCTATTTCCAAGGAAGGTTGCTCTTAGCTGCTTAGGAGGGCGTGTGAAAGTGGGGGTCTTCTGAGACAAAGGGAAATGGGGAGGAGGAGCCGAAACCCACATGGAATCTGCCTTTTAAGGAAAATGAGGAATCCAGGCTCTGAAAGATCTAAGTCTATTTCAGCGTTTCTCCGCCAGGGTGATTTTGTTCCCCTGTGAGGTGTCTGGCAATGTCAGGGGACATCTGAGGTTGTCATAACTGGGTAGGAAGTACTGCTGGCATCTGGTGGGTAGAGGCCGGGATGGTGCTAACCCTACAACACACAGGACAGTCTTGCCACTCCCATCCTCTCCCCTGAGCGCACATGAGTGCACATGCGCACATGCACACACACAGGCAAACATACACACACAAACATACACACACACACACGCACACGCGCATACACATGACAAAGAACTATCCAGCCCCAAATGTCAGCAGTGCCCAGGTCAAAAGCCCTGGTCTAGTCATATCACACTCACCGAGTGAAGATCCTACTCTTTGCTCCACTCTGTCCCCAGAATGTCGGTTCTGCCCTCACGCCCCACTTCCCCTCCTCCCCTTCAGTGTCACTGGTTAACATGTTCCAGAGAGAAATCTTCCCTTAGAATGTCTTAAGAATGACATTCCAAACCAATTCCTTCCTTTAAGGCATTAGGTCTCAGCCTGCCAGCTGGAGGAAAAGAGGACAAGTGTTTAGGACTCCGCATCAAGGACTTAGTGGCAAATCCTGATGGAACTTTGACCAGGCTTCTGAGCCCAAGCTTAGCCTCAATGTTCACCTCTGTAAAATGGGTGTAATAATTTCACGGCTTCAAGGAGGAAATGAGAAAACTTTTAGGCCAATACCAGGCATATGTTAAGTGCTGAAAACGGAATCAAGGAGAGAGAGAGATTTCAACTGGTGTCAGGCACCATGGTAGTCAATGATCACTGCCACCCTAAACCCCACAGGGAGAAGGGACCATCCATCACTATCAAGAAACGACTGCCATTTTCTAATTATAAAGAATGAAGCTAATGCACAAAGCTCTTTAGAACTATCAGCCCCATCATCTGCAAAGCTGAAGTGTCTGTCTAAGAGAGCCCCGGTCACCTTTCCCCCCATTTCTCTACCTTGATTCTAGAAAGAGACGGCGGGGGGGTGGCAGGGCAGGACCTCACCAAATTTCTCCCCACATGCTCAACTGTTTCCTCCTGACAGCATTTGACTGTGCTTATTATTTCCAGCAAAGCCCTTATCATTTTCAATGTGAATTTCAAATCACACTGATCCAGCCCTTCTTAACTAAAGTCAGCTTTATCAACCACAAGAGATGTGGGATTTGAGAGAGATCTGAGTAAATTCACATTGTTTGGATAAACTCATTCAGGGAGCTCAACAAATCAAAGCCGAAATGGATATGTATTCCAAGGAGACTGGGAACTGCTAGGGGAAAAAGAAAAAAAAATAGTTGCCATTAACATTTTTATTTCTTAAAAAAAAAAAAAAATAGCAAGCCCTTTTTAATGAGCGTGTTCACAACCTTTCTTTGAACCTTTACCAGGCTCCTTAGGATACCAGGTGAAGTGATAGGAGCCGTGAGGTTGTTGACAAGGGAAGCAAGTTGTCGGAGAAAATCACTTCACCCGCTGCCCCCACCTCCCAGCTTTGGTCAGCGAGACTGCTATCAAATATGGTAATGGGTGAATTTATGCATTATCCCGTAATTTAAGGAACTGTGTGTATCATGTATATTTAAAACTATTTCTCTGTAGTTTTAATTATCTCAGTCTGCAGGGGCAAAAAGAAAAAAAGCAGGCAGCTCGCTTGCCTGAGACCAAAATGAAAGCATTTGCCTGCTGACAGCTAGGACGTCTGTCCTAGCTGGTTGAGATTTCCTATAAAATTTGCATTGGAAAGGCAGCTTTAAGTATACTTAAAATGAAAAAGGGGCATTTGCATCTAATTTGCTACACTTGCAGTATTAGAGTTTTATCTGAATAAAGACACGTCAACTGGATTTATATAGTTAAGCCGATAGCTGGGAAAGTCAACACCAAAAGCATCAGCTAAATTCAACAAAGTTGGAGAGCAGCTAATAGTATTTACATGTTGTTGTGGGGTTTTTTCCCCCTCCACTGATGGCTTTAAAACTATAACAAATTATCTTCTTTTTACACAAGTCTGGTAATTACAAGGTTTTAATGAAAGGAATCTTTATAGGTGGACCCTCATCACCCCCCTCCTCCCAGCACACTCAAGTGTGTTTATAAAATGATGTAATTATAAAATTTGGTGTCATTGTAAATTCCAGCAGCTTTAGACTCAGGCAGGTCTTGATTCGAATCCTGACTCAGCACCCCACTGGCTGTGTGACCTCAGGCAAGTACTTCTCAGCCTTAGTTTCTTCATGTGAACAATGGGTAGGTGCCATGCTTGTTGTTATCCCGGGTCAGGATAGGTGTGTAGTCTACAGGCTGCCCAAAGGTGCTCAACTAAGGCCAGTGGGGGCTGAGATCCAGTCCGTATCACTTGGCCACAACTCATTCACACTCAGATGCTGTGTGGCTAGCAGCCTGATCCAGCCTCAAAGAGGCTACGAGCTTTAAAATTGGATGATATAAGCTAAGGACTAGAGTAGCATCTGGTACATGGTAACTGCTCAGACAAAGTTAGTATGAGGATGCTAATGATGACAACAATGATAACGATGATGAAGATGACGTATCAATGAAGTGTCACTCTGCTGATGCAGTACCTATTCCAGAGGAAGGACCTGAGCATTCCTCCACTCACTTTCATCAATTGCCACTCAATTTCACCATCATCACACCTGTCTTGTAAGAGAAGGATTCTGGTGCGATCCAGCCCCAGGTGATTCTCTCTGTTCCACAGACTGGCCCCATGACCCCATGGGGAGGAGGCATGGGAGGAGGCAGGGGTGTGCCCGATGCCTTTTAGATTTGGAATGCCACTGGTTGGAGTACGGTAAATCCCAGGCTCTCGGCACAGCCTCGCACAGCTGGAAACAGATTCCTGCGTTCCTGGAGGCCCCTTTGAAGGCCACCTTCCCTCTTCCCTCGGCCAGCTTTGAAGGAACTACCCACACAGGAAGAAAGGGGACACGATGCCCCCCTATGTTGGCTCCCCAGTCTCACTGTTCCCCAAGAAGCCCACTCAGCCACTGCCCTGAAAGTCAAGCTCCCAAGAGCCCGGCTGCCTCTCTCCAAGGGAACTGGAAGGAGAAGGACTTCCACCAGGAAGCTCCCTGAGCAGTACCACTGTCCTCAGAGCTCTGCCCAAGACTCCCATCTCCTTCCTTGCCATCCTGGCTTCAAATCAGCCTTCCCCCTTACCACCAGAGCCCACAGGGGCAAGTCACTTTCCCACTCAGGGCCTCCGTTTGCTCATCTGTAAATGGGAGAAGTAAGAATACCCATGTGACAAGGTTGTATGGATTGCAGAGCACTTAGTGTGGCGTGCAGAGCACTTAGTGTGGCGTGCAGAGTGTGATAAATAGGTGGTGGCAAATCACAGAAAAGAGGACAAGTCAACCTTGCACCAAGTCCCAACCATGGAGAGCTGGCTCCTACTGCTCAGTGGAAGACCAGCGGCAAAAGTCCTGACCACAGCTTGCTGTGCTAGGCCCACCCCCGTCCATTGCAGGGACAGGTCACAGAGCCCCTGCTTGGGTTAGATGTCTGCGTGGATGGGAGGGAAAGGGCTCCCACCCACTCAGGCCAGCCAAAGCCTGCCATCTGGGGACACCAGCACACTGGCTGTAGGTTTCAGTATTGTAGCAGAAAAAATGTTAAAATTCATTGCCATTTCACAGAGCAAGATCTGCAGGTCAAGAAGGCACTGCCATCCAGCTGGCAGCTTCATGATGGCATGTGTGCTGATGTCGCCACACAAGGATTCTGCTATTTAAACACCACAAGCAGTGTGATTCCAATACCACATCCTTTACCCTCATAAGCCCAGAGCCCCGTTATCCCCAAGCAACAAAATAACATTTCAGAATGGGGCTTAGAGCATCCCCAAGGCAATGTACAATGGGAAGCAAACCAAACAGGGCAGGTATTGAGGTGGATGCATGCCAGGTGCGGGGCTCAGCATGGCTCATTCTCCTCCCTTCCTAGGTTGGACCTTCCCCTCAACAATTCAGGTTGAGACAAGAATCCAGGTGCATGTTTGATTTGGAAGGTGACCTCAGAAGCACAGTGAGATGGCAAGGAAGTGAGACAAGGAGGAAGGAATGTCTATGCAGGGGGCATTAAGGAGCGGTTTCCCAGGATGGATGGCTGAGCTCGATCTTGTTGGCAACCCTCTGAGAGGCTGCAGAAGACAACACAGAATGGTCCTATCAAGAGCAAAGAAGCTGGGGCATTTACCCAGCACCTCCCATCCCTCCCTGGGTGAGGGTCTTTCTTGAAACTTTAAGTTTCCAAACTGTTCCTTTTGCAGTTCTCAAGAACATTCTCAGGCAGAGCCTGAGATGCAAAGCCATTGGCAAGTAGGGGAACTAACGGCCAGGGACCTCTCACATGAGCCAAGGGGTTACAGTCCAGGTCCCAATAATGTCTCCCAACAACGTCAGAGACTCATAGTCACACAGGTAGAAAGTGAAAAAGCTGGGACTTGAGCTTGGGTTCTGACCCGGCGGGCTATCCCGCCTGTCCCATGTCACACTCTCCAAACATAATGCAATGAAAAATGATTTAAGATGAAAGTGAACTCTAATGGCATTCAAGAAAAGGAAAATAAGAATAAAAGAATCATCGGAATAAAATAACTCCTGTCTCATTACCATGAAACAAGCGCTTGGCACACAGCAAATGCTCAACAGGGTTAGTTTTTATGCTTCCAACTCTTTGAACCTTTTTTCTAACTAATATGCAAGCAAACACCCATTGGAGGAAAAGGCAGCAGCTCACAACTAGGAGCCTGGCACACTCCTCCCTAGCAAATGGGACAAATGCAGCAGAGATGAAGGCATCTCAGATCCCCATCCTCAGTTCCTGTTCACCCAGCACTGGAACCCAGGAGTCCAGATCCCAGCCAGGGAAAAGACTAGAGGGGGCTCTACCATGAAGCCCACCAGACCAAACTAGGTTGGGGAGTGGGATGGGAGAAAAACAAAGTGGGGGCAGGACACCCGAGGAGGGAAGCCATACCATGGGAGCATTCCCTGAGTGACTCAGGAAGTCTAGTTACGAAGCTACACTCAAAGAACCTCCCTTTGTAATATCCCAATGACCTGAAATGTTCCATCCACCAAGATTTCTTCCCCTGGGATATTCCGTATGTCTGAACTGGCACATTTATGATATCTGAAGATGCTCAGTTCAGCAAATGTCACCTTTCCATGTGGCCATCTCTACCTCCCAAAGAAACCAGTGAGACCGCCTAATCCTGTGTCCAGCCTGGATACTAGCTCCAAAATTTGGCCATTGCTTTGCCCTGCAGCCATTAGTCTTGGCAGCTGACCAGGTCCTCCCAATAATGTGATTGCTCTATTGGCCCAGAGACCTGGAGTGGAACCCAAGCCATCCTGGACACTGACTTCAGCGAGTGTCATAGTTACTGACATAGGCACTAGGGTCACAAGACCTGGATCTAAATCTGCTTCTGCTATTTACCAGTTGGTCAATTCTGGATGTGTTGCTCATCCTCTCAGAATCTCAGTTTCCTCATCTGTAAAATGGGGATATTCCTGATTACTAACCTTAGGGGTTTGTTTTCAGGATTAAATGAGATTCTGCATGTAAAGAGCTTGCTTACCTGGTCCAGCATGATAGCAGAATAAATGTTTAGGAAAAACCTTCCTGATCCATAATAGACAAACATACACAAACATGTTGGATACAACATCTGTAAGACAGCTTTTTTTTTTTTTTTAGACGGAGTCTCACTCTGTCACCCGGCTGGAGTATAGTGGTGTGATCTCAGCTCACTGCAACCTCTGCCTCCCGGGGTCAAGCGATTCTCCTGCCTCAGCCTCCTGAGTAGCTTGGATTACAGATGCGTGCCACCAAGCCCAGCTAATTCTTGCATTTTTAGTAGAGATGGGGTTTCAGCATGTTGGCCATGATGGTCTTGACCTCGTGACCTCATGATCTGCCTGCCTAGGCCTCCCAAAGTGCTGAGATTATAGGCATGAGCCACCACACCTGGTTAGAAAGATTTTTTTTAAAAAAAATGCATGGCTGAGTTGGTAGGAGAATCAAGTGAAACCCTTAGAGGCCAGAAACAATGAGAAAGTACTCTTAAAAGCAGAGAGTAAGTAAGCATGAACTAGGGTTTTCTTGGGGAGCAGCTGCTAACACCTGGTAGACTTCAGCCTTTCTTTGTAAGGGTCTCTGATGTGCGGAGGAATGAAGACAAGGCTTGGGGACTTAAGCAAGGTGGCTGTTTAGATTGGGACTCCCTGCATAAAGCCAGAAATATGATCCCCCTCAGTGAGTTAATTAACATGAAAAACATCATCTCATGCCTCAGTAAAGATGTAACTAGAAAAATAAAAGGAACAAAAACAAAAAGCCACCATTCCACATAGGAGCAATCATGGGATTTTGCCAGTCCCCACAGAGAACTCCTACTCTCAAGCTTAACTTGGGTTTGGAGTAAGAATCCATTTACTATACTTATGTATATGGCACTAAAAGCCCTAAGCCAACTATTTGTTTTAACGTGGTCCTTTGCTGGTAACTAATCAGGAAGCCTGGCAGGAACAAACACAAATTTTTTCTGGAGTCATGCCCAAGAAACTAGACCTTTAAAAATGTCTACAGATAATGGGCCACAGAACATGGCTTCACAAGCCCCAAATCACAAAACCACAAGGGAACAAACCACCATGAGAATAAGACCTACAAAGTCTGCAGATATTTAAAGAAACACAAACAGAATAAAAAACCAAGTATGTTCCATATGTTTTAAGAACTAAATGAAACTCCTTGATGTTGATAATACACACAACATTGATGAACCTCAAAAACATACTATTGGCCAGGTGTGGTGGCTCACACGCCTGTAACCCCAGCACTTTGGGAGGCCAAGGTGGGCAGATCTCTTGAGGTCAGGAGTTCAAGACCAGCTTGGCCAACATGGTGAAACCCTGTCCCTACTGAAAATACAAAAATTAGCCAAGCGTGGTGGTGCATGCCTATAATTTCACCTACACAAGAGACTGACGCAGGAGAATCACTTGAACCCAGAAGACGGAGGTTGCAGTAAGTGGAGACTGCACTACTGCGACTCAGACTGGGTGATAGAGCCAGACTCTGTCTCAAAAGAAAAAAAAAAACATACTATTGAGTAAGGTCAGACACAAAAATGTACAATCGTGTTATTCTATTTATGTAAAGTTGAAAACAGACAAAACCATCTATGGTGTTAGAAGCCAAAAGAGTGGTTTCTGTGGAGAAAGTGGATGATGTTAGAAGGAGGAGCATGTGTCAGTTTCAGAGACATTGGTCATGTTCTGTTTGTTCAACTCAGTGTCATGTATGTACATTCATTTTGTGAAAATTCATCAAGCTGTAGATTTATGACTTCTACACTTTTCTCTATGTAATTGACACTTCAATTTAAAAGAGGAAATGGATGAGTTAAATAAATTAGACACAGTTCAGGGGAAATGAGTGCCCTGGATGACAGGTTTAAAGGAATTAGAGTAGTTCCTCCCTATCTGCATTTTCACTTTCCGCAGTTTCAGTATATGCTACATAAAACATAGTATATATAGAGTTTGGTACAATTTGTGGCTTCCGGTATCCACTGGGGGTCTTAGAATGTAACCCTCATTAGCATCCCCAACAAGTGAGGAGGACTACTGTTCTCAGACTGTAGCACAGTGAGAAATAGAGGTAGAAAACTTGGAAGAGAGGTTAAAAGAAAGGAAGGATAGAGGAAAAACATCTAATATACATCTAATTTGAGTTCCAGAAAGAGATTGTGGTGAGGGGGACAATATTAAAAAAAAAAAATGGTTCAGGACTTTCCAGAGTTGATGAAAGTCAGCAGTTCTGAGATTCAGGAACCCCAAACTGAATAAATAAATAAACATCGACATCTAGACATACGTTAGTAAAATTACCAAAGACAAAGAGAAGATCTTAAAAGCATCTTGAATTTTTTTAAAAAATCACCTGCTTAGGAAAAGCAACTAGAATAATAACTGACATCCCAATAGCAACACAGTAATGGAACTCAGTGAAACATTGGATAGATAGAAACTATCATTATTAGTGCTCGTAATAGTAACAATAGTAATAGAAGTATTCAAATCAGCTCTGCCACTATCTTATTGAGGAACCTAGGTCACTTAACCTTTAAAAGCCTTGGTTTCCTTGTCTTTATTTTTTTAAATTTATTATTATTATCATTATTATTTTGAGACTGAGTTTTGCTCTTGTTGCCCAGGCTGGAATGCAATGGTGTGATCTAGGCTCACAGCGACCTCTGCCTCCTGGGTTCAAGTGGTTCTCCTGCCTCAGCCTCCCAAGTAGCTGAGATTACAAGCATGAGCCACCATGCCTAGCTAATTTTTGTCTTTTTAGTAGAGACAGGGTTTCAGTATGCTGCTCAGGCTGGTCTCGATCATCTGACCTCAAGTGATCTGCCTGCTTCAGCCTCCTGAAGTGCTGGGATTACAGGCGTGAGCCACTGCACCCACCCGCCTTGTCTTTAAAATAGGGTTTTAGTAAAAATGAAATAATATGAGTATCTGGCATTTAGTAAATGTTCAATTAATGTTGGCTACAAAATCCATCCTCTGTGAGGCCAAGTAGGAGTGATTAGAGTCAAGTTCATCTCCAATTACTTCTAGAGGCTACTACCCAGGATTCTGATTTTATAGCTCACTTCAGCTCTTTGCCAATAGAAAACATTTATATGGAAAATGTCAGCTGAGGACAGACATAAAAGGAAGTGCCAGGAAATAAAATTGAATGGAAACTGATTCCACAGAATTGGTCCCAGACCACTTTCATTTCTGGGGACCACACCTTCCTACGCACCCACACCCAATATGCTCACCAGATAAAGAAACATGAATCCAGTAGTATTCCTGGCAATTATATTCTGCTTATCATTGTACAAAATGACACATTGTGATCATAGCAGAACCTCACAGAGACCTTGTAAAGTTAGCAGAGGAGGTTAGGAAGCGACTCAGAAGGAGGCATGACCTGTCCTGAGATGTGGCACACAGAAATGGCAGACCAGAGCTTGAATCCGGGCCTCCCAGCTCACTCTGTTGTCTCTCCTCTGGGGCCTAGCCTTGGACTCCTACTGGGCTCACCCAAAATCTTGAAATAAATGTCTCTTTCTCATCTTTCAGGTGTCAGCTTAAACGTCCCTTTCACAGAGTTCCTCCCTAACCACTGCCTTCCAATGTAATTCCCTACACCACTGCACCCTTTTCACTTCTAAAACATCACTCTCCACTATTCCTCGTTACATACTATTTGTTGCCTGTTCTTTTAATGCCTTTTTTTACCCGTGCATTACCCAGTTCATAGCAGACTGCCTGGCACGTGGTAGCCATTGGATAATTATTGTTGAACGAATAAATGTAAGTTGAAGAAACTCACAAAGTTGGGCGAACTCATGCATACGGTTTTCTCTAATTATATAGAGTTTTTTTCAGGCTTTTTGTTTCATTTTGTTTTGTTGTTGTTGTTGTTTTGAGATGAAGTCTTGCTCTGTCACCCAGGCTGGAATGCAGTGGCACAATCTCGGCTCACTGCAACCTCCACCTCCTAGGTTCAAGCAATTCTCCTGCCTCAGCCTTCCAAGCATCTGGGACTATAGGCACGTGCCATCACACCCAGCTAATTTTTGTATTTTTAGGAGAGACGGGGTTTTGCCACATTGGCCAGGCTGGTCTAGAACTCCTGGCCTCAAGTGATCTGCAGGCCTCAGCCTCCCAAAATGCTGGGATTACAGGGGTGAGCCACCATGCCTGGCCTATATAAACAATTATAGCACCACTTAACAGGGATCAGAAACTAAATGCTCTATTTCTTCTTACAACCCTTCCCTGTCCCACACTGAATAATCCCCTCCAGACAAAAAAATGCGTTATATGAATAAAGGAAACATCTAATGAACATGACCGTGCAGCTCTCCTGCCCACTGCCTTTCCTCATTCTGAGCCACTCCTGAAACGGAAGAACCAAAATCACTAAGAATCAGAATAAATCCATCCCTGGAAGCTGTCTCTCACCTCCACGCAGTCATTCAGCAAAAAATCCTTTGGGCACCTAGGTTGTGCTAGGTGCTTATGCTCAGCTCCGGGAATCAAGGAAGATGCAGCCACTGTCTTTCCAGTGGGGACAGACATTAAACAAGCTATGAATATAAACTGCAATGCGGGCTGGAAACAGGAGAGCCAGAAGACAGTGGGGACTGGGTGAATGCCCTCTGCCGATCGCCATTTAAAAAGCTTCTTCCCGCTTCTTTGCCTTTATTTTCTGCCTCTAGGACTTTGCTGGGTCTCATTCCATCTCTGGGTACCAAGGGGGACACAGGAGAGAGGAGAGAGAGGGAGGAAGTGGAAACACATTAAAACAAAAGAGAGGGAATGAAGCAGTGTAAGGTTGGTCACACATTTGTCATTAAGTCAAAGCTGAATGCCAGTGTTTGTGTGAGGTGGAATTATCTCATTCTTTTAGCCTGTGAGTCTCTGTGATCTACCAGTCAAGTATGTGATTGGATTCTGCCTCAACAAAACCTTAAATTACACACCTATTGTGCCTGCACTAAGCCCAGTTTCACAGCAGTGGAGAAGGCATCTCCCAGCTTCCTCGGCAGTGTTCGATCCAGCGCCTGTTCTCATCTGCTGGTTGATGAATGAGTAATAGGATTAGAAAGTCTCATCTCAAGCTACACTGTGATTGTCATGTTGGGTTCAGGGACAAAGGCTGGGGTGATGGATAGGGGAGGCATAGTGGAGATGGGCCTGGCTCCCCTCCCCGGTGGGCTAGTGGTGGAGAGAACACCACCGCGTCCTGGGAAGAGGCTGCTGGCACTTACAAAGGGTTTACTTACACAGAAGGTGGCTATCTTATTGAATGCTCCTTGAGGGGCAGAAGGGGACCTGCCCAGTGTCTATTCCCCACTTCTGGATATAAGACCTCCAATATGGTTTGGATACTTGTCCTCTCCAAATCCCATGTTGAAATCTGATCCTCAGTGTTGGAAACAGAGCCTGATGGGAGGTGTTTGGGTTGAAGGGGCAGATCTTTCTTGAATGGTTTGGTGCCTGCCTGGAGGTAGTAAGTGGGTTCTTGCGCTCTTCATTCACAGAAGAGCTGGAACCTGGTATGTCTCTCGCTCCCTCTCTCAACAAGTGACACGTCTGCTCCCCCTTCTCCTTCCACCATGATTGGAAGCTTCCTGAAGCCCTCACCAGAAACAGATGCTGATGTCATGCTTCTCGTACAGCCTGTAGAATTGTGAACCAAATAAATCTTTGATTTATAAACTACCCAGCCTCAGGTTTGCCTTTATACCACAGCAAAGTGGACCAAGACAACTTCCCCACCTCCCCATTTTTCCACTGGAAACCAACCAGTCCCCACGCAAGCCAGGCAGAGCCACTGACATTCATTGTAGAACTGTCACCAGTGCCACTGGGAGACAGGAAGCTCTTTCCACTGGGCTGAACGTTACGGGGTGGGGGAAGAGGAAACATCATTCACCTGGGAAGATGGGAGCAAGGTGGGCAGTGGAATTTGAAAAGGCAGGGTCTGTTTTCCCTTTCTGCTAACACCTCTATGTCTAAGGGGAAAGCCAGGTCCACTGCTTAAATTTTTCAATAAATAAAAGCCCACATATTCCCTCCGTGGCTCAAGATAGCTTGATATGGTATGTTAGTCCGTTTCGCCTTGCAACAAAGAAATATCTGAGATGGGGTAATTTATAAAGAAAAGAGGTTTCTTTGGCTCACAGCCCTGCAGGCAGTACAGGAAGCATGGTGCCAGCATCTGCTCAGCTTCCGGTGAGGCTTCAGGAAGCTTTCACTCGTGGTAGAAAGTGAAACAGGAGCAGGCACGTCACATGGTGAGAGTGGAAGCAAGAGAGAGAGGCAGTCCCAGCTAGAGAACAGTCAGATCTCACATGAATCATGACTGCAGGGAGGCACCAAGCCATTCATGAGGTACTTGCCCCCATGACCCACACGCCTCCCACCAGGCCCTACCTTCAACACACTGGGAATCACATTTCAACATGAGATTTGGAGGGGACAAATATCTAAAATACGTCACATGGGTTTTCTGTCCAAAGAGTTCTCATACATTTTACAAATAAAGAATCAAGTTTCACAGACCTTAAGCCATCTACCCAAGGTCACAGGGCCAAGGAAGTCACAGGGAAGAGCTGGAATTCAGGCCCGAGCCTTTTTATTCCAAGCCTAGTGTGTCTTCTCCTACAAGATTCCCTCCCAAGTGACCACCATGCACCTACTTTGTGGAAGGGCCCAGAGACTGGTTCTGTAAAGGAAGAAAAAAAACCCAGGAAGCTGGGAGACCCAGGGCACATATTGTGGTTAAAACAGTCGAGACATGTTTTTCCTTTCTGCAAAAGCCTCTGTCTGGCTGCAGGTCACATATTTTTCCACTCTGAGGCCAGAGTGGGCAGAGGCTTGGAACAATGAAAATAACAAGGGCTTTGGGGACAGACAGACCTGAGTTCAAATTCTGACACACCCAGTTATTCTAGCTGTATGACTTTGGACAAGTATCTTACCTTCTCTGAACATCAATCACCTCATCTAATGTGGAAATAAGTATACCTCCCCCTACAGCAATAATAAAAATTAATCAGAAAATACATGTGTCAGCTGGGTGCAGTGGCTCACGCCTGTAATCCCAGCACTTTGGGAGACTGAGGCAGGTGGATCACTTGAAGTCAGGAGTTAGAGACCAGCCTGGCCAACATGGTGAAAACCCGTCTCTACTAAAAATACAAAAATTAGCTGGGTATGGTGGCAGACACCTGTAATCCCAGCTACTTGGGAGGCTGAGGCAGAAGAACTGCTTCAACCCAAGGGGCAGAGGTTGCAGTGAGCCAAGATCATGCCACTGCACTCCAGCCTGGGTGACAGAGTGAAACTCTGTCTCAACAACAACAACAAAAAGAAAATACATGTGTCAATTATGATTTGGGGCTGAAAAAAATAAAAAAACAGAAAATTCCATTTATTGCAACTTAAACAAAGAGAGATATATTTTTCTCAAATAACAAGATGTCAGGGCCAGGTAGTACCAGGGCCAGCTCAGTGACTCTGCCATCAATGTGGCTTTCTCTTTAGGGTTGCAAGCTGATTGTGGTAGCCATACGTGCAGAACCCTCTGTATAAAACCTTTTATTGCCACGTCTCTCACATTTTTAAAACCCCTTTCCTGTTTAAAAAAAAAAAAAAAAAGTGCAGCTCACTGCCAGTGCAATATTCTTGGAAAAAATGGAAAATGGGTTAAAGAAGCACACAGCACACTTCCCCCAATACCTCATTGGCCAGAATCAAACCACATGACCTCCATCCCTACGCAAGGGATGCTGGGAGGGCAACCCAATTATACTTTATGCTCTGGTCTTCTATTAAGAGGAATACAGAGGAAAATGACCTCCAGGGAGACAGCCAATAGGAGTTGCCAGATTACATAATATACTCTAGGGCCAGGTGTGGTGGCTCATTCCTGTAATCCCAACACTTTGGGAGGCCAAGGCAAGAGGATTACTTTAGCCCAGGAGTTTGAGACCAGGATGGACAACATAGCCAGGCCCTATCTCTACAAAAAAGTAAAATAAAATAAAATAAAACTTAGCCAGGCATGGTGGTACTCACCTGTAGCCTCAGCTACTCCACAGGCTGAGGTGGGAGGATTACTTGAGCCCCGAAGGTAGAGGCTGCAGTGAGTCATGATCACACCACTGTCCTCCAGTCTGAGTGACGGAGTCCTTGTCTCCCCAAAAAATGAAAAAGCACTCTGCACTCCGGGCAGAATCTGGCACATATAAAATAATCAGTAACTGGAAGTGTGTTTATGATTAAGCTAAACTAAATGTCCTGCCATTCACACACACGGTGGCTTTTCCAGCATACGCTCCCTCATCAGTACTGAGCTTCCAGAAGATACAGAGCCCTCAGGCTTCCAGCTCGGCATCTCCCCTGCACCCACATAGCCATACCAGGAAGAGCCAGCTAGTTCATCCTAGGAGGATGTACAGCAGGAGACAAGCTGCCCTCTCCCCTGCTGCAGAAAGCAACGGTCACAGCAGTCTACAGAGAGAGATCTGAAACCAAGCATTACCGTGGAAAGCAGATTTGAGAAGTCAAGTGCAACTGAAGGTCAGCTCAGAGGGCGCTGAGGCCTGCATGGAGCTGTCACGCTCAGGATTGTTGTAGACACAATTCACAGCCTGCAGCTTCCACACTGCAAGCCCTGGCCCTTCCCACTCCTCACTTCTCACTGGCCTCCTTCCCTCATTTATAAGAAAGAGGGGAGGTAGGGCACGGTGGTTCATGCCTGTAATCCTAGCACTTTGGGAGGTGGAGGCAGGTGGATCACCTGAAGTCAGGAGTTCAAGACCAGCCTGGCCAATATGGTGAAACCCCATCTCTACTAAAAATACAAAAATTAGTTAAGTGTAGTGGCACACGCCTGAATCCCAGCTACTCAGGAGGCTGAGTCAGGAGAATGGCTTGAATCCAGGAAGTTGCAGTGAGCCAAGATCGCACCTCTGCACTCCAGCCTGGGTGAGAGAGTGAGACTCCATCAAAAGAAAGGAAGGGAGGGAGGGAGGGAGGAGGGAAGGGGAAGGGGAAGTGGAAGGGGAAGGGGAAGGGGAAAGGGGAGGGGAAGGGAAGAGGAATGGGAAGGGGAAGGAGAAGGGGAAGGGTAAAAGAAAGAAAGCTACATCCATCCCAACCACAAAAAGACTAAGGATGTGACCTGAAGCGGGTACTTCTTTTCTGAAATATACAAGAGAGTGGCCTGGCCCATCTCCTGCTCCCTTCATGCTCATCAGATCCCCAGCCACTGGATTCATGCATTAATTTAGTCAATCATTAATTCAACCAAAGTGGAGTTGCTTACTAGTATAGTCTTCGTGCTAGGTGCTGGGGTTGCAAGCCTTCATGAGGCTGCCAAACTCTCCTCACCTTGGATGAAACGTGTCCCCCAATCTCATAGGATGTTACCTGGGACTTTCCCAACACCCCACTTCCTCCCTGAAATCCACACTCAGGTCATCCTAATTGCATATGTTACCCTGCGTCTATTTCCAGCCTCCCCACTTCACTCCCACTAGGATGCCTATAATCAAAACAACAGACAATACCAAATGCTGGTGAGGATGTGGAGAAACTGGAACCCTTGTACATTGCTAGTGTGAAAATGCAAAGTGGTACAGCTGCTTTGAAAACAGTCTGGAAGTTATTCAAAAGGTTAACCATAGAGTTATCATAGAACCCAGCAGTTCCATTCTTAGGTATCTACCTGAGAGAATTGAAAACATATGTTCACACAAAAACTTTTATATGGATGCTAATAGCAACATTGTTCGTGGTAGCCGAAAACTGGAAACAATCCAGATATCTATACACCGATGAAGGGAGAAACACAATGCATTCTATCCACACATGGAATATTATTCAGCCACAGAGAGGAATGAAGTACTGGTGCATACGACAGTACAGATGAACCCTGAGAACATCGTGCTAAGTGAAGGAAGCCCGTCACCAAAGACCACATAGTGTATGATTCCAATTATATGAAATGTCCAGAGCAGACAAATCCATAGAGACAGAAAGTGGATCCATGGTTATCAGAGGCAGGGGGATAGGGGAGTAGAAAACAATCACTAATGGATATGGGATTTCTTCTGGGAGTAATGAAAATTCTTTTTGGAGTGATGGGATTCAACAGTGGTGATGGTTGCATAACTTTATGACTTTCCTAAAAACCAGATACTTTAAAGGAGTAGATCTGGCCAGGCACAGTGGCTCATGCCTGTAATCCCTGCACTTTGGGAGACTGAGGCGGGTAGATCACCTGAGGTCAGGAGTTCAAGACCAGCCTGGCCAACATGGTAAAACTCTGTCTCTACTGAAAATACAAAAATTTGGCGGGCATGATGGCGGGAGCCCGTAATCCCAGCTACTTGGGAGGTTGAGGTGGGAGAATCACTTGAATCCGGGAGGCAGAAGTTGCAGTGAGCCAAGATCGCACCATTGCACTATAGCCTGGGTGTCAGAGACTCCATCTCTAAATAAATAAATAAATTTTACAGCATGTAAACTATATCTCAAAAAATTTAAAAATAAGAAAGTAAACCCTCCCCAGCTCTGACTGCCGTAAGAAAACAAGCATTTAGCTGGAAGGGCAGTGACTGACTTCTTTTCTTCCTGTCTCTCCTGGCATCAGCCCAGATTCCACACTCCTTGGAAAGGCTGGTGCTGCATGCTAAAGCCCGGCCGGCCTCCCACAGGGAGGGTTGGGGAGGGGCCAGCCCGCCGAGGACTGGCTGCTGGCAACCAATGCCTTCCCTTCCACTTTCCTCTGCCCCGAGTTCACTGCCTGACAAGGGAGCCATGTTGGACAGTGGGCATGTCCTTGGGAAGGACACCGGGGCGGAGGCCTCCGCAGTGTCCTGTCACTGACCAGCTTTGCCTGCCTGTGTGATCCCAGGGGGGAGAGAAGAGGAGCTTGGAGCAGCCACCAGGGCCAGTGGAGGTGACTTTTGTCGTGACCCTTGCCCCCATCAGAGCCATCACACCTGTGTGGAAGAGTTGCCAAGGGGTCGAGCGTCAGTTCCTTTCCCTTTTCTTTTAAAAATTATTCTAGTGAATCACACTGTCGTTAGAGAAGTGACCAGGTGGAATTTTCTTTCATGCAGAAAAACTGGGGTGGAAACTCCAGGGAGCCCTCAGCCGCTCACTTTTCTAGGAAGCCAGTTCACAAGACCTGTCCTCCGTGGACGTCACTAACGCTTTTAAGTAGCATTTTGTTCCTTCCTGATAGATGCATCATCTTCGTTTTTTATTCTCTAGCTCTCCTGGGAGCTAGAAAAAAAGCCCAGTTCCCACATTTCCAAGGTTAAGGACTTTTTACTCCGCGACAGTGGCTCTGCTCATTCCCTCTTCAACGCACCACTGCCCTTCACTGCTCAACCCTCAGTCTTGTGCGAGAATCTCCCTACCCTTTCAAGGCTGTGAAAATCTGGTGTTGTGGGGAAGGTTGGGGTGGAGAGGGCGGTTCTAATGACTGACCATTTCCCTGAGTACAGCAGAGCCCCAGCATCTAATGGAGGCCAGGCTTAAGACAGGTGAGTGCCATATTGACATGGGCTGTGTTTGAACCTGGGAAATGATACTGTCAAGAAAAACTGACAGGGACCCATGAAGCTCCCTAAGCACAAAGACTGTTGTTCTCAAATGGGACTCTATCAAATCAGGGAAAGGATGCACCATGAGAGCAAAGGACTACAGCCCCATGTAGAGGAGCGTAGCTGCCTCGGACTCTGCCATTGTCCCCAGGCCACTATGGAGCCTCCATAAAGAACCCTGATCGTGCTGGGTGTGGTGGCTTATACCTGTAATCCCAGCACTTTGGGAGGCCAAGACAGGTAGAACAATTGAGGTCAGGAGTTCGAGACCAGCTTGGCCAACATGGCAAAACCCGTCTCTACTAAAAATATAAAATTTAGCTGGGCATTATGGTGGGCACCTTTAATCTCAGATACTCAGGAGGCTGAGTCAGGAGAATCGCCTGAATCGAGGACATAGAGGTTGCAATGAGCTGAAATCAGGCCACTGAGATTCTGTTTCAAAAAAAAGAAATCTGATTGACACCTGGCATCTCCAGCACCCAGGGAGAGGGTCCCGGTGGGAGGGTCACATAGCCCAGAATCCTCACTGACTCCACGTGAGTTCCTGTGAGACTCTGTCATCAAAAATGACTCTCCCAGCATCAAGGGGTCCCATCTATAAGACTGGCTCTTTGTACACCTGATGTACTCACCTCACAGGATAAGTGTGAAGATCAAGAGATATCACAAATGGGAAGCATATGAATGTTCCAGAATGCCATGAAAATCCAAAGAAGGAATGTCAAGAAAGAAAAATGTAAACACAAAACAAAAATGAAACCTTGGTGTCGACTTGGTTCTTCTGAGACTGTCTCGTGGATTTGCTGTATTCTCTGGATGTCCAAAGTTTCCAAAAGATCAAACCTACAGATACCCAGGCATCCAGCTGAGTTATTACAATTGAAGATGCATTTGTTCTTCAAACATTTACTAAGCACCTACTGTATGTCATTCTTGAGCCAGATACTGGGCTGCGAATATGAGCCACACCCAATCCCTGACACCAGGGAGTTTCCTATCCAGCGCGACAACTAGACAGACACTTAAACAAAAGAACAAGTAAATAATAATACAAAACATTAGCTGGGTGTGGTGATGCACGCCTGTACTCTTGTACTTGAGAGGCTGAGGCAGGAAGATCACTCGAACCTGGAAAGTCAAGGTGGTAGACGACAGTGGTGGAGGCCCCAGAAGGAGGTTCGGGGTTTACAGGGGCCATAGCTACAAGCCAGGAGTGAGGACAAGCTTCAGCGAGCAGCATGGGGCTATTGCTGTCAAGAAACTGAACTCTGGGGTTACACAAACCTTGGGGGGAACAGGAACTTAACCGGTTGGATGTCTTGGGGCAAATGACTAGCCTGGGTTTATCCGTCTATAAGAAAGAGATGGTATCATTGTCTACCCTGTAAGACTATTGGAGGAGTTTAAAAAAATAATGCACGAAGCCTGCTTACAACGGGGCCTGATACACAGTAAGTTCTCAGTAAACGGCATCTGAGACGTAATGCTACATTGACATTGGAAACATGACTGAGAGGAGAGGGAGAATGGTGGGTAAGGAAAAAATATGTGGCCAGGAAACACACAGAAGGCTGGTGCCCCTGAGAACGGTGGATTATCTAAGGGGGGACTTCCCTCCCACGACACTACCTGCCCCCAGGTGTCTGTTCAGTTCTCACACCCAGAAGGCAACAGGTTGGCACCCACCATGCTGACCTCTGTCTAAGGAAGGTTCTTCTAGAGCTCTGAGTTTGTCACCCCACTGGAATGAGTGACAGTCCCTGCCTTCGAGGGACTGTCTTCTTGACTCCATCCACTCTGCCTGCAGAGGAAACTGGCCCATATACCTCATCAAACAGTTCACTGGCTTAAAGTCCAAACTGGTTTTGCCTCGGCTGGGCTGGCGCCTGTGCCCATGAATTCCCACCCACAACCCCTCCAGGTGGCCTGGAAGCCACCACATAATGTGGTCCAGCAAGTGATGTCCTAAGAATGTCACCAGATGGCTGAGGGGTGCCTAGGAGTGGCAGGAGGCTGGGTGTTCCTCACACACAGAGATCCTCCTTCCTCACAGCGTTCGTGGAATGAGAGGCTGTTTTCGCTGCTAAATAACTTCCCTGAAGAAATTCTTCTGGGGTATTTCGCCATCACCAGCTGGTATTTCTTGGCAGTTGAAATGGCACCCACGGCCTTGTAGGAACAGGGCATGACTTGTCACCTGTTCATGCCTGCTCAGCCTCCACCTCTGCTGTCCTATATTTCTCCCCCACAACCCCTGGGGTGGCTCACTCCTGGGCACCTTGACACCAGGTGGAGGGACCGTGGGACGGTGGGGAGTGGGGCCTCTGAGCCAGCCCCTTGTTAAATATGAGGACTTCCGGAACCAATAACCACCCACTGCCCCCAGCCCCCAAAGCACCACATCCCATCTCCTCCCCCAGGAGCCCCGCCCATGCTCCACTCCTCCCAGGTGTACTTAGACACATTTTAAAAATCTGTTTAATAAATTATGGCCTTTACATGACCTGACAATAGCACAGATAATCCAGGGCTATTAGAGCCTTGTTTACAACTCATGTAATCCTAGGTTGTGCAAAGCCCAACAAGTTAGGTAAGGTGTCAACCTTCCCTCTGTTAATGGCACAACTTGTATTCACAAATTACATGTAATTGATCCAAAGATGTTACAGACATTTGGAAAACAAAAGGCAAGGGCCTCTACCCTCCCATCCCTTCCTTCTGGGAACTTACCCAAGGAAATTACTGTGCATACTGTGGGCAAAAAAAAAAATTAGCACTGGTCTGGTTCAGCAGTGTGGCTTATAATAACAAAACTTTAGAAACAATCTACCTATACAACAATAGGGAATTAGTCAAACACACTTTGGAGCATGCAGACGGGGAGCTACGAGGCAACCATTTAAAATAATATTGCAGGAGAATACACAGTGTTAACCATCCGCTGTTAAATGAGGGAGAAAATGCAGGTTACAAAGCAATAACTAGAATTAATTCCATTAAAAAACTTTGTATAAATATATTTACTTGAATGGTGCTGGGGAGATAGGGTGTGTGACCTGCAGGCAGACAGACAGGTTTGGGGTTTGAATTTTCCCAGCCCTGTGACCTTGTGAAAATTACACAACCTCTCCATGCTTCAGCTTCTTCATCTGTAAAATGCAGAAAATACCTGCTTCATGAGGCTATTGCAAAGATTAAAGAAAATTACCTGTGTAACATGCTTAGCATTGCCCGGACATAAAATAAACGTTCAGTAAATGGTGATTTTGTTGTTGTTGTTGTTGTTACTGTTATGTAAAAATGGTTAACTCTGGGTGGTGTGATTATAGGTATTTTTCTCTTTAAATATCTTGTTGTTTTTCCTTGTCTATTTCCTAGAATGTACTGCCATTGTGACGACCCAAAAAAATGTTTGAAGCTAATAAATTTGCTGGGGCGTGGGGAGGGAGTTGTTGCTTTTAAAGAAGGAAACTTGGACGCATCAAAGGCGTCACTCAGCTGAGGTTTGTTACCTCAGCAGGTAAGGATCGCATTCTGATAGATCCTACCCCCCAGAAGAAAGAGCGCAGGACTCTCTTGGATGTGTGCTGGAAAACAAGGTGGATATGCCCAGCTCCTCCCCTCCCTTTCCCCAACCCATCTCACCGCCACTGGGCTCTAGGCCTGGGTGGGGTAAGAAGCGGGCTGGGAGGGGAAGAGTTATTAATCAGCTAAGTAAAGGAGGAGCTGAACTGGGGGAGGAGCTCTGAATGCTGGTTCTGAGGCTTAGGGGAAGTAGCAGTGGGGCATGACCCAGAGAAAGGGAACCGCCAGGGGCTATCAGAGGCCAGGGAGTTACAGAAAACCCAGATTCGATGGCCTTTGCCTTGTCCAAAGGACCCACAAGGTCAGAGACAGAGTCTAAGGCCCCACAGGTCTGGCCCATTGGCCAAAAGAGTACCAGCCTCAGCCCCCCACATAGGAGCCACCATTTCTCAGAGCCAGGGCAGAAAGAGAGAGAGAGAGAGAGAAAGAGAAAGAAAGAAAGAGAGAAAGTTGGCCTTTTTTCCAGCTCCAGAATAAGGGAAGGTGGACTAGGATGGGGGGTGGTCCCCTGCTAACCCACAGAGGCCCCAGCTCTGATGGAGAAGACAGGGAATGGGGGTGCAGAGAGGCACACCTGTCTTCCAGAGTTTGGGGTGCAGTGGAGAGGATGTCCAGGCCACACCTGAGGGCAGGCAGCCCTGCCTAAAGCTAATCAGCATGACAGGGCCATTTCTCAAGACTGTGGACTACCCAGTCCCCCCAAACTATCTCCCTTCATGCCCCTGCTTAAAAATGAACCATAAGATACTGATTCCTACCTACTTGGATGATTACAAACAAAAAATGAAAAATAAGTGTTGCAAAGATATGGAGAAATTGGAAGCCTCCTACACTGCTAGTAAGAATGCAAAATGCTGTAGCCCCTTTGGAAAACAGTTTGCTTGGTTCTCGACATGTTAAACATAGAATTATTAATACCACGTATCACCCAGCAATTCTGCTCCTAGGGAGAGTCCCAAAAGAATTGAAAACAGGCACTCAAACAAGTCCATGCTCCCAAGAGATACTCGCAATATGGGAGTCTGAGATCAGCCTGGGCCGCACAGTGAGATCTCATCTCTACAAAATTTAAAAATCAGTAGGGTGTCATGGTACATGCCTATAGTCCCAGTTACTCAAGAGGCTGAAGTAGGAGGATCACTTGAGCCCAGGAATTTGAGGCTGCAGTGAGCTGTAATGGTGCCCCTGCCCTCACTACAGCATGAGTGACAGGGGTGGACAAGTAGGGGCCCAGGGAGTGACTGCTCAGTGGATATGAGGTCCCCTTTTGGGGGTGATAACAATGTTTTGGGACCAGGCGCAGTGGCTTACACCTGTAATCCCAGCACTTTGGGAGGCTGAAGCAGGAGGATCCCTTTAGCTAAGGAGTTGGAGACCAGCCTGGCCAACATGGTGAAATCTCATCTCTACTAAAAATATAAAAATTAGCTGGGCATGGTGGCGCACTTGTAGTCCCAGCTACTTGGGAGGCTGAGGTGAGAGAATTGCTTAAACCTGGGAGGTGATGTTTGCAGTGCTGCAGTGAGCTGAGGTCACACCATGGCACTGCAGCCTGGGTGACAGAGTGATACCCTGTTTCAAAAAAAAAAAATGTTTTGGTACTAGAAAGAGTTGATGAGTTGATGGCTGCACAACATTGTAGATATACTGAATGATGTTGAATTTTAAAGTATAAAATGGTTAATTTTATGTGACTTTCACCTTCATAAAAAGAAATGGATCATAGCCAAGAAGCTTCTTCATTCTGGGCCCTGTGCTTCACCCACTTGATCTCACTTTGTCCTCAGGACATGCTTATGAGGCAGAGATTTATTAACCCATTTTACTGAGAAGAAAACTGAGGCTCAAAGAGGTCATATAATTTGCCCAAAGCCCGGTGGCTCCTGCTCTTCTTGTGGCAGAGCAGAGAATTCTCTTACTGCACAGAGGATGTCTTGGGATTTCCCAGAAATTTTTTGTTTTTAATATATATTTTTTGGTAGAGATGGGGTCTATGTCATGTTTTCCAGTCTAGTCTTAAACTTCTGCCTCAAGCGATCCTCCCACCTCAGCTTCCTGAGTAGATGGGATTACAGGTGTGAGCCACCATGCCACAGAAATTCTTCAGAGTGGAGTGAGATGTCTCAGCAGGGTGCTGAGCACAGGCATCCTGACCTGGGAGATGAGGGAAGAAGGGGTCTCAGGGGTTCCGTGCAGCTCTGGGTTGCTGGGATGTGGGGAAGGACAGCAGGCACCCATTCAAGGAGGAATGCCTTGTATTGAGTACCGCCTACTGTGAATTGCAGGGTGCTGGGGCAGGGGACAGGCTGTGGGGGTCTGCCCCCAGGGAACCAAACACCTTGGGTGGCAAACTCTCCCTGATCCTTCAGACTAATCCTGCCTTCACTCTCTCCAGCCCTTCCCATGAAAATGACTCAGAACAGAGACCACACAAGGATATTAAAAAGAATCTGGCTTTGATGTCATAGATAATGAGTTCTTGGGTCTCTGTCTCCACCTTCTCCTCCTCCATCTCTTCCTCCTCCTCCATCTTCTCCTCTTTCTCTAGCTCCTTCTCCTTTTCCACCTCCTTCTCCTCTTCCTCCACCTGCTCCTTCTCCTCCTCCTCCTCCACCTCCTCTTCCTCCTCCTTCTCCTCCTCCTCCTCCACCTCAGCTTCCTCCTCTACCTCCTCCTCCTCCACCTCTTCCTCCTCCTCCTTCTCTTCTGCCTTCCCCTCCTCCTCATCCTCCACATCCCCAAAGCCCTTACCGCTGTGGCAGCTGCTGCTGGGGAAAAGCTTCATGCCAGAATGAGTTGGGTCTTAATAGCTGCTAATTGGTCATAAGGCGAACGGGGGAAAGGTATTAACGAGCAAACCATTTGGCTCCAAGTGAACGGACCATAACCCAGAAGGGTTTTATTGGTCTGTCTCTGCTTTTTAAGAGTTTTCATTAAAGGAGTGTCTTGGTCCTAAAATGGTCCACTGGGATCACAGCTTTGTGGTAATGGGCAAATATCTGCAGATTACAGGATTCAAACACCAGCAGACCACCCCTCCCCCATCTTCCTGCCCTCCTGCTAAGCTCAGGGCCACTCCGAGGCCTGAGATGACCCCACTTGCCCCTAGTGTCTCTGGCTCTTCTTATTTATCTCCCTGAACTTCCCAAGGGAAATTACCCCCACTCTAATAGGGAAAGCCACCGTCATTTCTAGGCAGGCTTTACCCAAAATGGTCAGAAAATGGGAGTATTCTCTTTAACTGAAAATTACCACATCCAGCTTGGTGGTGATTATTTATTTTATTTTTTTTTTCCATATATATATATATATATATATATATATATATATATATATTTGTTTGTTTATTTTTCTTTGTGAGACAGAGTCTTGCTTTGTCAGCTAGGCTGTAGTGCAGTGGCGCATTCTCCGCTCACTGCAAACTCTGCCTCCCGGGTTCAAGTAATTCTCCTGCCTCAGCCTCCCAAATAGCTGGGACTACAGGCACCAGCCACCCTACCCAGCTAATTTTTGTATTTTTAGTGGAGACGAGGTTTTACCATGTTGGCCAGGCTGGTCTCAAACTCCTGACTTCAAGTGATCTGCGTACCTTGGCCTCCCAAAGTGCTGGGATAACAGGCATGAGCCACCGAGCCTGGTCTATATTTTTTTTAGAGCAGTATCTACTCATTAAAATTCCCACATTAAAGAAATATATAAAGTAGGAAATAAAATATGCTGTCCCCCATGGTTACTTCTCAGAAATAACCATCGTGAACTTTTTGATCTATAGCACTCCAGATGGATGGATAGATAAATCTTACTTTTTATATTAAGTATTTCATGGGTTAATTCAATGAACATCCAGGAACACAGTACCCAGCTTAAGAAATAAAATATCACATAGAAAATTGAAAGCCACTGTTTCTTTCTTGCATCATGTTCTCCTTCCCTCCCCAAAAGTAATTTATGTCTAGAAGTTATCATTTCCATAGCCATTAATCTTCTACTACAGTAATTGGTATCCATAACAATACGTAACTTTGTTTCACATGTTATCTTTCCTGAAGTATCACAGTGTATGTTACCTTCTACAACTTGCTTTTTTCCCATCTACTTTGTTTCTAGATTTCCCGTGTTATTACATTGTAGCATTATTTCATTCGCTGGAATACCATGTCACATTTCAGTGTGTAATTATGCCACAATGTATCAATTCTCCTCTTGAGAAGTATTAGAATTGTTTCCATTTTTTCACTATACTAACAGTGCTGCAGTGAACCCACCTCCTTAGATACATACGCAGGAGTTTCTCTGGAGTATAGAGCTAAAGATGGAATGTCTGGTTTAAGGCATGAGTATCTTCAACTTTACTAAATATTGCCAAATTGCTCTCTAAAGTGCTTGTACTAATTTGTATTCCCACCATAGAATATAAATTAGTACAAGCACTTTGGAGAACAATTTGACAATATCTACATTTTGAGCACATGAAAATTCCTTTTGCTCTGCATCCTTGCCAATAAAGTGCCATCAGGCATTCAAATTTTTGGCAATCTATTGAATGTAAACTGATATTTCATGATTGTTTTCATTGCATTTTCATAAATACTAATGACATTGAGCACCTTTTATATATTTACTAGCCTTTCCAGGTTGCTCTTCTGTAAATTTCCTGTTTATATGCTTTACCCAATTTAATAGAGAAAGAGAGAGAGAGAGAAAGATATTTTGTAACTTTAAACAAGTTACAAAATAGTATACCATAAACATATCCTGACATATAATAAACATCATATGTAGTCCATAGTCTGCTTCATATTCTCCAATATGCTTTTTAAACTCTCACTATAACTTATACACTGTGCCAGACTAGTACTTTTTCATTTGTCTTAAAATTGTACTATATATATTGTGATTTATAAGCCATTCCTCTTTAGATGGACATTTAGATTATTCTCATTTTTTTCCATTATAAATAATGAATATTTTGGCAACAGTATATTTAGTTACAATTGCAACTGTTCCTATAGAAGATGGGCGGAAGTGAATTATAAATAGTATAAAACAAGAGAAAAATAGAACGCAATACAAACACAATCAGATAAGTTCAACATTCCATCTCTTCTAGACTTAACTCCTTCTCTTTGTTTAGCAATTCAAAAAACCTGAGAATAATGACTTTAAGAATATATTTGGCAAAATCTGATAAAGCTAAACATGCATCTATTTATGACTAGGCAATTCAACTCCTCTAGTACACAGTTAACAAAAATAAGTTTATATATCTATAAAAAGACATATATAAGAATCTTCACAACAGCTTTATTCACAAGTAATAAAGTTGTGCACTGGCTGGGCACAGTGGCTCACTCCTGTAATCCCCAGCACTTTGAGAGGTCGAGGTGGGAGAATCACTTCAGGCCAGGAGTTCAAAACAGTCTGGGAAATATAGCAAGACCCTCTCTCTACCAAAAATAAAAATTTTTTTTTTTTTGAGACAGAGTCTCACTCTGTCACCAGACTGAAGTGTAGTAGCATGATCTTGGCGCACTGCAACCTCTGCCTTCCAGATTCAAGCAATTCTCCTGCCTCAGCCTCCAAACATATTTTTTAAATTAGCCAGACGTGGTGACATGCATAGGTAGTTTCAGCTACTTGGGAGCCTGAAGTGGGAGGATCGCTCAAGCCCAGGAGTTCAAGGTTACAGTGAGCTATGATCACGTCACTGCACTCCGGTCTGGGCAGCAGATCCTTTCTAAAAAGCAAAACAAAACAAATTGTGCACCAGTTGATATGCACAATAACACAATGGATCTGAAGACATGGTGTTGAACTGAAGAAGCCAGATGCAAGTGTACATACTCTATCCTCTTGTTTGTATAAAGTTTAGGAACATGTAAAACTAGTCTATGGTATTACAGATAAGGATCATGACTACCTGTAGGGGGTCAAGAAGGGGCAATATAACTTTCTGGAGAGTTGGAAATGTTCTCTCTCTTGATCTGGGTCATGCGTATATTTATAAATATTCACTGACTGCTGGGCATGGTGGCTTACGCCTGTAATCTTAGTACTTTGGGAGGCCAAGGCAGGCAGATCACTTGAGGCAAGGAGTTTGAGAGCAGCCTGGCCAACATAGCAAAATTTCATCTCCATTAAAAATACAAAAATTAGCCAGATGTGGTGATACATGCCTGTAGTCCCAGCTACTTGGGAGGCTGAGACACGAGAATTGTCTGAACCCAGGAGGTGGAGGTTGCAGTGAGCCAAGATCACGTCACTGCACTCCAGCGTGGGCAATAGAGCAAGACTTCATCTCAAAAGAAAAAAAAAATTTCACTGAATTTTACCCTTAAACAATGTGTACTTTATGTGTGTTGTACTATAATTAAAATTGGGAGTGAGGGAGAGGTATTTGTCAAAGGATACAAAATATCATTTAGACCTGAGGAATAAGTTCAGAAGAACTAATGTACAACACGATGACCATCATTAATAACCATGTATTGTCTACCTTTTTTTTTTTCTTTTGAGACAGGGTCTCACTCTGTCACCCAAGCTGAAGTGCAGTGTCGTAATCACAGCTCACTGCAGCCTTGACTTCATGGGCTCAAGTGATCCTCCTGCCTTGGCCTCCCACATAGCTTGGACCAAAGGCATTTGCCACCACTCCTAGCTAATTTTTTGTATTGTTGGCAGAGATGGGGTTTTGTCATGTTGCCCAGGCTGGTCTTGAACTCCTCAGCCCAAAGGATTCACCTGCCTCAGCTTCCCAAAGTGCTAGGATTCTAGGCATGAGCCGCTGTGCTGGGCTATATTGTGTGCTTGAACCTTGTTAGGGGAGTAGATTTTAAATTTTCTCATCACAAAAAAAGAAGGTACCGTTGTCAGGTAATAGATATGCTAATTTGCTTGATTTAATCATTTCACAGTATATATATATATATGCAGCAAAACATTACGTATACCATAAACACATTATTCGTCATTTAAAAATAAAAATAATTTTTAAAAGCATAAATGCAAAAGATTTTATTTCTTAAACAAACAACCTAATCATTTTAACTGTCTAGTTGATTGAGTTCTGCCTAAGTAAAAGAAAAGAAAATTATTTTATTCAGATTCTGCTAAGTGCTAACCACAGGACTAACAATTTCATAAATGTTACTCCACTTAATAATTTTATAGCTACCCCCGTGATGTAGGTATGGTTGTTTCTTTGTTTACAGAAGAAGAAACAAGCATGAAAAGTTTGGGTAATTTGTCTAAGATCACAAAGCCATTCACACTCTATTCATAACCATGAGGATTGTAACTGAAGCTGGGCACAGCAGTTCCTGCCCATATTCTCAGCACTTTGGGAGGCTGAAGCAGGAAGATTGCTTAAGCCCAGGAGTTTGAGACCAGCCTGGGCAATGAAGACCCTGTCTCGACAAAAAAATCAAAAACTCAGCCAGTCATGGTGGTACGTGCCTGTGGTCCCAGCTACACGGGTGGCTAAGGCAGGAGGATCGCTTCAACCCAGGAGGTAGAAGCTGCAGTGAGCCATGTTTGCACCACTGCACTCCAGCCTGGGCCACAGAGCAAGACCTAGTCTCAAAGAAATAAAAGAAAAAAAGGATTGTAACTGAAATAGCTGACAATTATCAGGCACACCATACATTGCGAATTATTCTAAATGCTTTAACTGTATTATCTCATGTTATCTGCAAAATGATCCTATGGGACACGCACCAGTATCATCCCCATTTTATAGGCAAGAAAATTGCAGCACAGGAAGTCACTTTCTCAGGTCTCACAGCCAGTAAGTGGAAGAACCAAGATCTTCTTGTTTCCATATGACACAAGCCCCAGTGACACCATGTGGAATTTGTCTCTACTGGGTGACACCAGGGATGCTCTGCTGTGCTTCAGTAATGCAGGCAGCTGTTTGCTTTGTTTCAGGGTCTTCTGGTAGAAGCTTGTGTTTATTTGTTGACTTGTTTTTCACACTCATCTACTTAGAAAGTCAGAAAACAGAGCAATTAAGCATCAAGCCCAAACATTCCAAGATAAATTAGCAGGCAGGTCTCCCCAAGGCAGAGGCACTCAAGCAGAGGAGGAGGGTGGCAACAGGAGGATTCTCATTGTTATCCTGCCCACAGAGCCAGGCCTGGCCATCCCAGACCCCAGGAACCCTGGCACTGATAATAAACTGGCAACAAGAGGCTTGTGGCTACATGTTTTTTTGCATAATTGGATACCACCTCGGGATCACATTTTAATGGGAAATACAGCTTGATGAATAAACTTCAGGGGTTTATGAAGAGATGGTAGAGTAAGACAATAAAAACAGCCGCTCCAGGCAAGGGAAAAGGGACCTGGAGGAGAAAAGAAGGAAGGGAACAGGGCGATCCAACAGCAGATCGTTGTCCAGCAGAGTCCTGGCCAGTGCCACCAGCAATCTGTTACCTGGCCAGCCCTGCTGGGCACTGCGTTCCTCAGCTACCAGGGCTCCAGCTCAGGCCACACTCAACCTATTGCCAGTGGATAAGTCATTTCCACAGGGGGCAGTAAAACTCTCCAGGATGCACATCCCAGATTTCAGATCTACCCATCAGATGGCAGAAGGGAATAATAGGCATGAGCCCCTCTCCCCATCTCAGCAGGGGAGGTAGTATCCCCCAATGGCCTCAGAGGGAAGAAATCAGGCTGAGAAGAGAAGGAAGCAGGGCCCTGGGGTAGCCACAGGGACCCCAGGCTCATGAACAATGGCAAAAATAACAAGCTCAACCACCAGAAATTGAGCATCTGCTATGTACCAGGCCCTTTACACACATCACTTCGAATCCCTTCGATGACCCTGCAGGAAATGGATGCTAGCCCCACTCAATTTCCCATGGGGGAAATGGAAGTTCAAAGTAGGTTAAGTAGTCACTTGCCCCAAATCTTGACCTGGCTGATTCCAAAGTCCCTCACTAGTAGGGCCCTCAGCCCACCTCTGCAAAGAGGGAAGAGAGAAAGGAAAGAGGGAGAGGAGAAGCAAGGGCATTCATTGATGCAATGCTTCATACACGGTAAGCATTCATGGAGTATTGATTATTACCACTACAAGAGCTAGCACGATGATTTACACCAGTTAGAATTCAGAGTACTTCTAATTGTTTCTCATTAAGAGGGCCCCTCCTGAGCCTACCGTTGTCTGGGGTCTCTCCTAGGCTGCACGCATGGCATTTCCAGAAGAAACAATTGCCCCGCGAGAACACACATTCACTCCGCCTTCCCTGAGAGTGATGTGATGAGGGGGAGTCTCAGCTCGCCCATCCTCAGAAGCCATTGTCAAAGTGGTGTAGGGGTGGGGAGCATGGGTTTGAATCCAGGCTGTGTTAACCCCTGCAGAGTCTGGGAATCCTGAAAGGTGGAAGAAAGGAGTTCCGCAGGTGGGGCTGGTTCAACCTGAGAAGAGGAGATGTTTCTTATTACTGGAAAAGTCAACAACACTGCCTGGGAGGCTTCTGGGTGTCAGGAAGGGGCCTAGGAATTCAGGTGCTGGTGATTTCAGAAAAGCCATATCAGAGATGGCCTCCACTTGCACACACCCAGTCAAGCCCCCTTCGGTGGCAGGGAATGTCATTCAGTGGTTATACTGGAAAAGTGTCAGCCACCACTTTGGCCATGGCCCAGCCCCAAGCCACAGTGAGCCATGCATGGTGGCTGCCTAGACTCCTAGAGAAAGATTTTGCTCCAATTCCCAGAGGCCAGCACCTGGAGGAACAACACCAGACTATTCCCTGCAGGTGAAAACTTACATTCAATTCCTACAGTGTGAAGAAGGAAGCCCCTTTGGGAACAGTATTGGAAAGAACTCCAAGAATAGAAAAGGAAAGCAGACTTCTCAGAACTGAACTGGCAGAAAACCTGGATTCTAAATGCAGAATTTTTCATATTTGGCACTTCCAAGTAATTATTTACACACAGCAAGGTCATTTATAGACACACGATCACACCTATCTGTTCCAAGGGTGGTTTTCAGTTCTGAGCAGCTGGAGTCTGGACCCTGATTATATTAGCTATGGGACCTTGGGCTACATATCTGGCCTTACTGAGTCTCAGCCTCCTTGACTTCTCCCATAAACTGCCTTTCCTCTGCTTCACCCTCTTTGTGACTCATAACATTATTCTCTGAGCTGCTCAAGCAAAAATTCTGGGAGTTATGAAAGATTCCCTCCCCATGGTGAACTGATGGCCAAAATGGCCCAAATCTCTCACCTTTCCTGTACCCACACTCTTGGCCCATCAAGAAGTGAAGTCTTTTCTCCACTCCTTGAATCTGGGCTGGCCAACAGACTTGCGTTGGCCAACAGCATGCGACTAAGTGACAGTGTTCCACTCTTTTCATGTTTTGGCTCACTCCTTTGCACCTCTGCATTTCCATGAGAGCATACCCCAGCTAACCTCCTGGAGGATGAGACGTGGAGCAGTGCTGAGTCCACCTGGCACCTCAGATTTGAGCAAGCCACCCAAGATGAGCAAAGCTACCTGCTAGCCCATGGCTAACTGCAGACAAGTGAGTGAGCTCCACCAACAAGCTCAGAGCAGCAGAACTACCTAGCCAACCCATGGACTTGTAATGACCAATAAATGTTTATTATTATATGCCACTGAGATTTTTGTGATTGTTATACAGCATCCTTGTGGTCACAGACAATTGATACATTCCTGCATACCCAATAAAGCACCAAATTGAAGCACACTTGCTAAAAGGCCAGTGTTGGAACCAGGCTTTCTGGTTTCAAATCCATCTCCACCCCATCTAGCTGTGTGAACTTGGGTGAGTTATTTAACCTCTTGGTGCCTCAGTTTCCTCATCTAAAACTGAAAGCTGATGGTAGAAGAACCTACAGGAAGAAATACTGTGATGATTAAATGAGTAAATAGTATAAGGTGCTTAGAACAGCACCTGGCTGCCTAAGTAAGCTGCATTAATATATTCTCTGATAAATACATTAGGAATCCATTTTCCTCTATCCCCCACAGACATCCCCCAAAACCAGGACATTTTCTGGATGGCTTTCTGCCCTCATCTTACAGCCATTAATCCACTCTCTATAATGAAGCTAGAGGGATCTTTCTAAAGTGCAGATCCCAAGGGGGTCACACTTCAATTAAAGCCTTCAGTGGTGACCCATTGTCCTCAGGACAGTTTAAATTCCCCAGGTGATTAGCGAGGCCCCGCCCAAACCAGTCCCTATTGAATTCTCCAGCCTTCTCTCCCCCAATCCCACATATTATTAATTAGCATGAGTAATAATCGGAGTAATCATGGCCCCATGCAGAGGACTTACTCTATGCCAGGCCAACGCTAAGCATTTGTCTTGCATTATATCTTTCTTTGACTCCTGATAACCATCTTGCAAGGTTGATATAGTAACCCCCCATTTTACAGATTAGGGAACTGAAGTGTTACTTGCCCAGGGTCACCAAGCTCATAAGCAACAGAAAAGGGATGAAAGCCCACTGTCACCTCTAAGGTGAGCCAGGCTACTCTGGGAACAACATCTCCTGAGATATTAGCCACTCCTCAAGCAAACTTCCTTTCTGCTCTCCTCTGGCCTCAGGCCCAGACCCCACTTGGGCCTCACTCCAGAAGGCACAGGAGGATGAAGAAACCTGCTTGTCATGGTCACAGATTTTCATTTCATAAAGTGCAAGGAAGTTGGTAGATTAGTGAACAATCGCAAAGACAAGCAACAGCCTAGCTGACAAGGTAGCACTTTGTTGACCCTGCAAACCCCCACTCAAGCCCCAGGCTATCCTGTGACTTATTTTTCTGTGTATCTTGCAGCCTAATATATAATCGGTGTTCAGTGCTACAGATAATACAGTCAAGTTAAACAATTCTTTTTTTTTTTTTTTTTTTTTTTTTTTTAGATGGTGTCTCACACAGTCACCCAGGCTGGAGTGCAGTGGCACTATCTTGGCTCATTGCAACCTCTGCCTGCCAGGTTCAAGCAATCCTCCCACCTCAGCCTCCTGAGTACCTGGGATTAGAGGCATGCCCCACCACACCCATCTAATTTTTGTGTTTTTAGTACAGATGGAGTCTCACCATGTAGGCCAGGATGGTCTCCAACTCCTGACCTCAAGTGATCTGCCCGCCTCGGCCTCCCAAAGTGCTGGGATTACAGGGGGGAGCCACCATGCCCAGCCTACAATTCTTATATAGAGCTTACTGTGTGCCCAGTAACTTTCCTAAGCCTGTTACACATATTCACAATGTAATACTGACAATAACCCTGGAAGGTAGGTGTTATCATCGTCTCCACTTTACAGATGAGAAACTGAGGGTCAGAAACGTTAGAACATTTGCTTGGAGCCAAATTTAAACCCAGGAAGAGGGGCTCTAGAATCTGTGCCCTTAACCACTCTGTTAGACTCTCTCTCAAGAGACTCAAAGATAAGTTCTTCAGAAAGCAATCCTTTGAGAGCCATTGAGGGGCTCCCAAGCAGAACAAAAGCACCTGGACTTTGACAGGAATCACGTAAAAGGATCAAAAAGCAAAGGCTCAGTCTGCGCAGGTTACTACAGGTCACCTGAATCCACTTCACTTCTACTTCCAGACATGTGAAGGGGTGTAATTGCTTGTTTCTGTGACCAGTCATGGCCGGTAAGGTGTGAGCTGGCTTGATTCTCCAGCAATCTCTTCCCAGGATCTGGAAGCTTTGTATGGAGATGCCAGTGGCACAAGATGGAGGAGCCTTTCTCAGCCCCAGGACCTGAGTGACAAATGATAGAGGGGTATTTGTCACTCAGGTCCTGGGGGTCCCTATCCCCTGACTTCTGCACCAAGCTTGGCTGGATATGAAGTGCATGTAACAAACCTTTGCTTGAAGCCAATTACATATGCGATTTTGGGCTCTTTGTCACCGCATTTTAATCAAGGCACTGCTGACTGGTACAAGTGGGTCGGTCACGTGAGAAAAGAGACAATTCCAGATCTCTGACACTCTGGCAATCAGCAGGAGTAGGGAGTGAGGAGGAGGGAAGCGTTCTTGGAAACTGTGGAGTACTATTACTCAGATCTCACTGGGAAGAGCGTGTTCCTTCTGCAAATGAGCACAGAGACCTTTCCAATCTGACCAGAACACAATCCAAATGTTAAAATTAAAATGAGAAATGAAACTTAGCTGTAGAGAGAAACATCAAAACACGATCCTTCACCAGAGCAGTTTGAAGTAGAAATTCCCCATGGCTCCTGTGGTTACTAACCCCCAAAGTGGGTGTGTTGGCGGCAATGTTCTGTTCAAATGCAGAGCTGATCTGGCAGGGACCAGGATGAACTCCTACCTCCTACTTCACCTCCACCCTTTGGCAAGCAGAACCGTTGTCTGACCACAATCTGGTTTCCTTTGTCCACCAACTCTGCCTTACCAATAAATTTCAAGCCGTGCCTTTCAAAACCTCAGATCTTTCAAATTCTGAGATTTGACAATATCAGTTTGGAGATGCCATTTCAGTGCTTATTTCAACTTCTTAGCTAGAGAGGAAAGCCATGAGTCTTCTCTCCCTGCTACCTATTCTCCCAAGATTTTCCCCTGCATCCAACTGTCAGCCAGGTTAGACCTACAAGCTCCTGCTTTCCCACTGTAGCCGGGGTCTCTAACAGCTGGTACCAAACAGAGGAGATGCTCTAAGAAAATATTCTCCACTGAAGGACAACCCATCCATGCAAAATAAAACCTAGAAGTTTGCAAAAGCTGAAGAGAAGTCATATTTTGGTCTAATTTACTGGTTTTGATATGAGATTCTGATCAGTATTAGGCCACCAACTGTTAGTTAATGAACCACAAAGGAACCAGCTGATCCAGAAGGCTGCAAATACAGAAGGAAGGATACAGAGAGGAGAGACCTAAAAAGTGCCATCGATAGAAAATTAATGCATAGACAAGGCCCTGCAATGCTTCTTCACCTCTCTCTATTCCAAATCCTTCTCTACTTCTGGGGTCAGGGAGCAGGATTCTGGCTCTTTTCCTGATTTCACTTTTTTCCTTTTCTTTTCTCTCTTTTTGAGACAGGGTCTTATTCTGTTGCCTGGGCTGGAGTGCAGTAGTAAGATCACAACTCACTGCAGCCTTGAACTCCCAGGCTGAGCCATCTTCCTGCCTCAACCCTCAGCTTCCAAAGTAGCTGGGATCACAGGTACCTGCCACTACAGCTAGCTAATTTCTTTTACTTTCATGGAAACAAGGCCCTTGCTATGTTGACCAGGCTGATCTCAAACTCCTGGCCTCAAGCAGTCCTCCTGCTTCAGCCTCCCAAAGTGCTGAGATTTGAGCTAAGCTCTGCCTCAGATGGAATTAAGGGGAGGAAGACTGGTGTCATCTGAAGACTGCAGCGGCTTCCTCTGGGCTTTAAGCATCCGCATCACTGGCACCTGAGCTGCCCTTTATTTTTGTGGCCAGGAAAACATTCATCTAAGAGAAGTCTAAGCATCAAGGAAGCGCAGCCAGTATGATGGGCTTGTGCGGCCCCAGTGGCGCCCGGCACACAGTGAGCTCAGGACACCTTCAAGAATCCAGGCACCACTGGTCACACTGCAGGTCAGTGCTGTCTTCCAGATGGTGTGGAGGCAGCAGGCATAGCCACCCTCCCACCATCTTGGTTTCCTATGAGAGTCTTTGGTTAACGGCAGCCTCCCCTACCAGCCTTGGCTCGCCACTGTTTCCCCAGTCCCCAAGCATTACCTGGGCATGAAAACGGAGACTGAGCTCCTTTCATCCTGAGAATGAAATGAAGCTGAAAGAGAAAGAACAAGAGGAGGCTGAGACTAAACCAAAAATCACGGGATAGTGAAGACACTGGCTCTTTGTGGAGGCTGGCCTGGCTCCCAAGCTGTTCTGCCTTCCTGAGGCACAATTGCTTTCAAGGATAATACAATGATTAAATCTTCATTTACCGACATGTGATACCTAAATCTTCATTTAACCAATATTTATTGAACACTTACTATTGGTCCCTAACTAGGGTAGTTGGGGTGGCTGATGTTAAACAAAGAATCACATGGGGGTGACAAATATATGATTGAAAACCAATGTTAGTATGATGAATAAACGAAGAATATGTTGCAACTAAAAATCAAAAATGAGTCAGGCAGAGTGGTCCATGCCTGTAATCCCAGCACTTTGGGAGGCTGAGGCAGGAGGATTCCTTGAGACCAGGAGTTCAAAACCAGTCTGGACAACCTAGTGAAACACCCCATCTCTACAAAAAAATTTAAAAATTATCTGACAACGGTAGTCCGTGCCTATAGTCCTATCAACTTAGAAGGCTGAGGTGGGAGTGCCACTCGAGCCCAGGAGTTAGAGGCTATAGTGAGCTATGACTGGGCCACTGCACTGTATCCTGAATGATAGCATGAGACCCTGACTCTTAAAATAAAACAAAAAACAAAACTGAGAAACAGCTTTAGGGATGAGTCTCAAGGAAGGTCACTTAAGGAAGGGATATTTAGGAGAAAGCCAGGCCATGTTGGACTGAAAAGTATTTTAGGCAGAGAGACCAGCTTGCACAAAGGTTCTGAGCCTAGAAAACACCTAAGAATTTAAAGCAAGGGAGAGAAGAATTAGGAGAGAGTGACTTCAGGAAAGACCAGAAAAGTCTTGGGGACCCAATCAGACAGAAGTCTTAAGACGTGTAAGTCTGAAATGCATCTATCATGACCCAAAGCAGGACCAGCCCTAGAACCCATCATTGACCTCAAAGGAAGACCCAATCAGACAGAAGTCTTAAGACATATAAGTCTGAAATGCATCCATCATGACGCAAAGCAGGACCAGCCCTAGAACCCATCATTGACCTCAGAGGAAGCCTGTTCTGCTGCCCAAGTGAATATGCTTTTTAGGGGTTGTATGTCCATTTACTCTATGAGCAAAGACATGTACTGAACACTACATGGCAGGCCATGAGAATGCAATAGTGAATTATGCATAACTCTGGCCATCAAGAAGCATCTCACCTAGTGGTGAAAACTGTCCAGGAATCAAGATTACAACACAGGGTAATAAGGTATTACCATCAAATATCAAAGCCCAGAAGAGCATGGAGGCATTCCTAGAGGGGGAAACAATTCAGCGGAATCTTAAAACACATTTTGGAATCTGTAAAGAGGAAGAAGAGGCCATTCCAGGCAGAGGATAAAAGGTATTGATAGGCATCGCACTTTGGCTCTGATCCGGGTTCTCAATCTGTCACATGTTAGAAAATCAGGAGCTCTGAAGATTTGGGATAGCCAAACTTCACCCTCCAGAGATTCTGATTTAAATTTCCTGGGTGTGGGGCCTAGATGAATCTAAAGTGCAGCAGGAGTTTGGGAACTCCTGCTCCAGTTAATCCTAAATTGTAATCAGAACCTTGGAAGAAGGCCAGGCATAGTGGATCATACCTGTAATCTCAGCATTTAGGGAGGCTAAGGCTGGAAGAGTTTGAGACCAGCCTAGGCATAATAGTTACACCACAAATAAAAAAAAAAAAAAAAAAAAAAAAAAAAAAAAAAAGCAAACATTGAATCATCCCAGCGTGGTGCTGCTTGCCTGTGGTCCCACCTACTCAGGAGGCTGAGGCAGGAGGATCACTTGAGCCTAGGAATTAGGAGACTTCAGTAAAGCTGTGATTGTACCACTGCACTGCAGCCTGGGTGACAGAGGAGACAAACAAAGAACCTTGGAAGAAGACCTTGACCAACTGTCACCTAAGTGGCCTTGCCATTCTGCTATCAGGATATTTAGGATCTGCCCTGCAAAGCTCAGAGCAGCCACACCAGACCTCAGGACAAAGTAAGTACCCCAGAGTCTTCAGCCTGGGCAAGAGAGGTGCCTACTCAGCCATCTCCCCAGCTACGATTAAGCACTCCTGGCAAGGGGGTGCACGGTGAAGGTAGTCAAGGCAAAGAATCAAGGGAGAGCAGCGTGGATGCAGAGGAGCCCCCGATGGGCTGAGGACCCAGGCCCAGCACTGGCCCTCCGGGGTTCAGGTGCCCCACCTGAAAATAAGCTGTAGACATCAATTCCCCAACTTCAGACATTCAAGCTCCAGCTTCGTGATGTTGCCCTACTCATGGACTATTATTTCCTCACCATTTCTCCTGGCTTAATTAAATGTATTTCAAAGGGAAATTTTGTCTCAAGTGGATATTTGAAAATGGAAAGCCAGTATCCTTTGCCCTAAGTAGAAGCCACCTAAGGAGTCAATTTAATTGTTTAAAATAACGTTATTAAAGTCTGATTAGAAAAAAAAGTCTGGTTAGACACCATTGCTTACTGAAGCCTCCGTCCCTGAAGCCTGTCTGCCTTTGCTTTTTGTTTTTAATTTTCATTTTTAGTGTGGAAAATATACATAACATCAAATTTACCATTCTACAGTTTAGTGGCATCATGTACATTTGCATTGCTATGTCACCAGCACCGCCATCCATCTCCAGAACTTTCTTCACCTTCCCAAACTGAAACTCTGTCCCCATTAAATCATAATCCCACCAGGGCCACCATCCTCCTTCCAGTCCCTGGCAAGCACTGTTTGACTTTCTGTCCCCATGATACCTTTGTTTCAAAGGGAGATTTAAAAGAATTGGAGAGATGTTAAAGGCTTATCAGCACCAAATGGAGACTCTCACTTTGACTTAGCTCTGATTGAAAGAGGGTGGGAAAAGCAGTACGGTTTGCTCTCTGAGACTCAGTGTCACAATGCTACCCAATGCCTCTCTATGCATGGCCTAAACCCTTAGTATTCATCCCACAAGTTGCAAATATTGCAGGCATGATCCCTAGGTTTCTCTCTTAGATCTGTGGTCTTGCAGCAAGCACATGGTTTAACATCTGGATCTAACACGTGAGGAAGCGAACAGACAAGAGACCTTCCAGTGACCAGGATTTCATTCAATACTCCCAACAATGCTGAGAGATGGGGACTATTCCTATTTGACCAAAGAGGAATCTGTAGCTAACAAGACAGTGACTTACCCAAAATGACACAATCAGCCCATCCGAGGGCTCACGGATCCAATCACCATCCTCTGCTCTTCCCACCCCACCATGCTGATTTCCATAGGGCAAGCAACAGGAGAGGAAAAGCCAGAGGATATGAAGAACGACAGGGACCCTCAGCAAAGAGGCTGCTCTGTGGCTCTGTAAACACAGGCGACACTCAGTAAGCGGACTCCTAACAAGTTAATCAAAATAAATCGAAACGGTGCATGCCTGGGTAACACTCTTCCTGGTGCATAAATGGTGCCGTCACTCTCTAGTCAAGCTGGCCCTTTAATGAATGCACACAGGAGATGCTGGCCACCGGAGGATGTGCCCCTCTGCACATCCCTAGGGGCCTGCTCAGCTCCTTCTCAGGCCTTCGCACGGGCAAATGGCTGTGCATACTCACTCTGCATTTGGGCATTTCTGTCCCTGCAGGATTCTGATGCAAATGGATTTGACACACACACAGAGCATCTCCCTCCCAGCTGAGCTCCCTTGTTTGCTGATGGGTTTCAAGCATTCTCCCTGGACTGCTTACCTTCATCTTTTGTGTTTGTTTAAATAACAGCCAGGTAGAGACCTTAGTTAAATATCTTCTGAGATGCCAAGATGGGGAAGCATTTTGTTCCATGCCACCCCTCCTCCCTGACAGCTGATTGTGTGTTTGCAGTGGCTTCCAGATCAGTTCTTTGGCTGGTCTCCATTTATTTGTGAGGCTGGGATGGATCCATATGAATACAGCTTCCACATTAGTAGGAGTCTCATGTATCTCCGGCTGAGGGATGCGGCCAAGTCCCTGGCCTGACCCCTCCGCTGCCTGCATTTACTTGATCATCAATTGCCTCCCCAGCCAAAGACAGATTGTACATGTGGGCCTCAGAGTCATCACACACAGAGATACCCCAAAAATAAGTTTGACCATTTTCCTATTTAAAAAAAAATCTACCATTACCTTCTATCTTTTCTGGGGGACAGAGCATTCCTTACTGTAATGAAACTGACTTTTTAAAATGAGTCTGAGATCTAGGATGTGCTCAAAATGAGCTCACTGCTAGGTGTTGAGAGAATGGCTCTCTATCAACCTGCTAGGCCATCATGGGTGGATGAATGTGGCCCTTGGGAGAAAGAACCAGAAATCAGGCCCAAGTCTGAAGGCTCAGGGTGCCTGGCACAGGTGGGGCAAAAGGCTACTGCCTACAGGCATCTGGGAGTTGGGGACTGCCTCCTTCACGTACACCCCCGGGGGCTGTGATGGCCACATAATTGTATTCTGGAGGTCAAGAGCAGGGATCTTCAAGTTGGACAAATCAGAGTTCCCCCTCTGGGGCCTCTCCTAGCCTCAGCTTTCTTAGCTACCTTCTAGAGGTGCAAGGATTGAAAAAAAAGATCTATAGCAGGGCATGGAAGCTCACTCCTATAACCCTAGCAATTTGGGAGTCTAAAGCAGGGAAGGATCACTTGAGGCCAGGAGTTTGAAACCAGCCTGTCTCACAAAAAATATTTAAAAATTAGCCGGGCATGGTGGTATGTGCCCGTGGTCCCAGTTACTCAGGAGGCTGAGGCAGGAAGATCACTTGAGCCCAGGAAGTCAAGGCTGTAGTGAGCCATGATTGTGCCACTGCACTCCAGCCTGAGTGACAAAGCAAGACCCTGTCTTTAAAAAGAGAGAAATGAGAGAAAGAGAGAATCCATGCAAAGCCCTTCGTAGTTCCTGACACACGATAACTGCTATGTACTACGGCAGTGGCTGTTTAATGTCTTCCCTCGTCTCTCCCATCCTTTCTTGCTTGCTGAGAGCCCTCTGATTTTGTTCAGGATGGCTGAGTGCCCAGTGGTCAGCCCAGCACTACAGGTCAGCTGCTGGAGAGTCCTTTCCTAGCCTGCCCCACAGCTAAAGATAGTCATGTGACTTAGATTTGACCAACGACAGACAAGAGGAACTACACTTTCCCTGTCAGCCCCTTCTCTTCCTGCCTTTAACCTGGCAGCCATTTTGTGACCATTCTGCAAATGCCTAAGAATAAAGGGCCCATATACTGAAGAAAGCAGAAGAGCATATTAAAAAGGCCTGGGTCCTCGTTGATATGATTGGACTTTTGCCCAGCTGACACTGCTCTTCTGCAGACCTCTCATTTTGGAATATGAGTAAATGGTTGCATTGCTTCAGCATGTCGTTGGAGTCCTCTATTTTATTCTCCTACTTGCAGCCCAAAGCATTCCTAGCCATCGTTACCTCCCAGCCAGGGGCTCCGGGACAAACCACTGCAATAGGGACTTGCAACGGAAGACAATCTGCATTCTTGAGATAATTATTTTCATGACTCAGTAGTTCCAGCTCCAAAACCCAGAAGAATCCCCAGCCTGGGCTGTTATGAGTCACCCAGGGTAGCTGAGCAGGTGGGCAAGTTGTGGGCCTCCGTGTGGGAAGCTGGCCTCAAGTTCATCACTGTCCGCCCCAGATGCCTCTGTCCCAGTGACCTTGGCAAGCTACTTAACTCCACTATATGCCTTTGTTTCTTCAGCTGTAAAAATGGGAATCAGGACACTCACTTTACAAAATTGTTGATGAGAACCTTCTCCCGATAAGGTCCATTCTAAAACACAAATCAGGGGTCCTGCTGAACCCCTGGGTTCATTCAGAAGATCTTCCACCATCCAGCACCAGCCGACTTCCTGAGCCCCAGCTCTGGTCACTCACACGTGCCACTGTAGTCCTGCTGAATGCTCTCTCTCCTCAATGCCCTCACAAATGCTGTTCCCCTGCCTGGAACGCTTCTTCCCCTGCCTTTCTCCTGGCTAGTCCCTGCTCAGTTTCAGCCTCAGCTGAAAAGTCACTTCCTCCTGAAAGGTCTCCTGGACCCCGCCCACACACACACATACACATGCACCCTTTTAAAGGTGCTCTGCTCTGAGGTCCCTTCCCCTGAGCCATAGCTGTCTTCCCCGCTGGCTGCTGAGCTGCAGAAGGGCAGAGACCAGATCCTTCAGGTTCACCCTTGTACCTCTGGCCTCTAGCACAGGCCTGACACAAAGTAGGCAGTAAATAGATAGCTATTTATTAAAGGAAGGAACATTGCCTTAAAGAGTTCAGCACAACTCCAGGCACTTGACTGGCACATTTTAAATTCATATCCACCAAGAGACAGCGTGGTGCAGTGCTTAAGTGCTCCTCCCAGGAGCAATCCTGTCTGGGTTTGAACTCCAGCTGAGCCACTATTAGCTGTATTACCCTGCGTAGGTCACTTAACCTCTCTGAGCCTCAGATTCCTCACCTATAAATGAGAATCCTGATTATAACGACATGACACAGTTGTGAGAATTAAAGAAGTTGATACAGACACAGTGCTCAACGCCTGTGGTTTGAGGGGCAGTGGTGGAAGGATTGCTTGAGGCCAGGAGTGGGAGACTGGCCTGGGACACATAGCAAGACCCTATCTCTATAAAAATAAAAATTAAAAAAAGAAAGCAGCTGGGCATGGTTGCACGTGCCTGTAGTCCTAGCTACTTGGGAGGCTGAGCCAGGAAGATAGCTTGAGCCCAGTTCAAGCCTGCAGTGAGCTTTGGTTGCACCATTGCACTCCAGCCTGGACAACACAGTGTCTCTAAACAAGAAAAAAAATAGATTAAGAAAAAAAAAAAGCACCTGGTACACGGTGAGGACCAGCTATTATGATCAAAGCAATGATTAGGCCAGAGATGTCGAAAATGTGGTCTGGAGCAGGCCAGCCCACTTGGGGACAGCTTCCTGCAGGTTTTCTCCCTCACCCACCTCCATGGATGCCCCCTCTGGTCCCCTCCCGAGTCAGTACCTCCACCTATCCAAGACTTGCCCTCCAACCACTCCCCAGCCGGCCTCCCCATCCACCAGTGGTCACAGACGCACTCGCCTGATTGATAAAGTCTCTATCTGGTCATTTACGATCTGGCTGCTGAAGAGGCAGCTCCTGCCAGCTCGAAAAGCAATTAATCTGCAAACAAGCTGGGCAACAGCAGGCCTGGGCATTGCAGTCTCGGGCTGAGGCTGCTCCGGAGAGGAGATAAGGCTGTGGTCGGCTATTTATTGTACATTTTAATTAAGTGCTTGTTAACGACAGTTATTTTAACAGTCATAAAATTACTGTTGTAATGCATTTTGTTGGAGGGAGAATGGAGGGACCGCAGGACTTTATGAAAGCAACCACAGATTGCCTTCACTTTAAATCAAAGAATAAATTCTGAAGAGAAGGGACGGTGCCGTGGTCCAGGCCCAGACCCTAATGGTTATTTAATGCGCTCATCAGTGTTTGTAAGTCCCGAGCATACGGCGAGGACACAACAGCCTCCAAACCCTCTTTAACACTTATTTGAGATGACAGGAAAAATGAAACCGTTTGTGCTTTCAATGGAAAAGCAATCATTGGTACATTATATTCGCCTTGCCCTATCATGCTAATGCATGGTAAAAATGTCACCAAATGTATTTAAGGGCCTGATGGACTGTTAACGTTGGATTCCTGGTACTGGACTGATTAATAAAAATCTTCAATTTGTATGTAAATGCAGCGAAGCCTCATATCATCCACATACCTGCACCCAGAGAAAATAATAAACTGAAGTTTAATGCAGCAATTATCAGCATTTATGGAACTCTTAAAGCGGTGGCGGTACTTGGAAGCAGGCGTGGAGGGAGGTGCTGGGGACGGGTGAAGATGCTCCCCTTTGGGATGTGTGGGCTTCTCCTGAGGACTGGCATTGGCTAAGCTGGTCACATCGCACCGTGCTGTCATCTGAGGAGGGAGCCAAGTAGAGCGGCCTTGGATGGTGAGCTAGAGCAGCTGGCAGGGAGATGTTCCCGGGGCAGCTCCTCTCCAGCTAATGTCTCCTCCTTGGAACACTGGGACCCGTGCCTGTGACCGTCCCTGCTCTGATTTGGAGGAACCCTGTTGAGTGGTCAGCCCACCTGCTGGGCCAAGATACACGTGCAATGAGGAGACGCACTTCTTGCTTGCAGGGACTCACTATCTTGGTCCAAATGGCAATGGTGACAAGCCATTTAGTGTGTTGCTGTGTGTCAGACCCAGAGGTAAGAACTTTACATATTATCTAAACCTCATAATTCTCTGTGCCAAGGATGGCTCACTCTTCACCAAACCCACTTCCTTTTCCACCCAGCCGCGCAGCTGAACTACATTTCCCAGAGTCCTTTGCAGTTAAGTGTGGTCCCATGAGTGAGTTAGTTCATGCTGACAGAGAAAGAGAGCCTAGATGGGATTTGATTTGCAAGTGCTGTATTGGGATTGGGGAGAGCAGGAGAAAGCAAGGAGAGCCTTCAGGCCACCTAAAGTTTGACTCCTGGAATAGCAAAGCAGGGAGAGGAGATGGATGCATAGTGGAAGTTCCAGACTGCATCACACTTCCAAGTAAGTTTCTGCCAGGCCAGTGGGGAGTCTTTTCACCAGAGTTGCCCATTAAAGGTGTCCCCATTCTTGGCTGGGAGCAGCCAGGAAGAAACAGGGCCTCCTTTCAGGTGAAAATGATAGTAAATCCAGAGTGATAGCAGCTGGGGCTGCCAGTCAGTCACATTCCCTATGGCAGGAGATCCAAGAGGCCCATTTTCATAGCTGAGGCCCAGCCAATGGAATGTGGGGAGGACTGGTGTGTGCCCCTTCTAGGCCTGGCCCATACAACCTCCCATGAGTGGTCCTCATGCTCATCCTCCCTCCTCTGCCAGATGTAGGCAAGGTGGAGAATGTAGAAGCTCGTGTGCTGAAGAACCAGAGATGGAAGAAGTTGGAGCCACTGCATGAAGAACAGCTGCCCACTCACCAGAAACAGCTTCTATTATCTTCAGCCATTGAGACTGAGGGCCTTTCTATTCCAGAAGCTAAGTATTAGCCTAACTGGTATCACCTATGCATAAAGCAAGTATGCTGGTCTCTGTTTTTCAGGTGAGAGAAGTAAATTCAGACAGATAAGTGACTTATCCAAAGTAATAGACTCAGATGTGGCACAGCTTGGATTCCAGCACAGGACTATCTGATTCTGGACGTGGTTTCCCTCCTGATTGTCCAAAAACACGTAAACCAACACAAAAAAGTTTTTACCACCCCTGTGCCTTCCACAACATTGCACAGCTGCACTCTCCTCTCTCCAAGAAAAAGTAAGCTTCTAATGAGGCTTCTGGAGGCTAGGAGTCTGATCTGCATTAGTAAGGAAAGGGTGGCAGGTACATATCTGGGGTGGCAGAGCCTGTCCTCACTTGCTCTCTCTTTAGTTCATGACAGCCTTACAATTACTTCAGCCTCCTAGCCATAGCCAGTATCTGAAAAACCTCATGAATATAAACTGTTCAATTAACTTGGAACACAATTAGACAACATCTATTAGTATTTTTAATGTGGGTTCTCTTTTAGCCAAGAATTCTTTTCTAAAAATTGATCCCATGGTCATGCCAGCACCAGAGAACAACAAATGTTTGTAAACAGACTTACTGCCCACTGTTTATAGCAGCAAAATACCAGATGTAACATAATGGTTGATCAATAGGGTCCCAGTTATAGGAAACATTGTGTGTTTTCTTACAGACACACAGGGCATCTACTAAGAAAAATGGGGTAGAGCTGTGTGGACTGTATAGGGAAATACATATTACATGGAAAAAATTACAGAATATTAATATAACACTGTATTAGTCCGTTTTCACACTGCTATAAAGATATACCCGAGAGTGGGTAATTTCTAAAGAAAGGAGGTGTAATTGACTCACAGTTCCACAGGCTGAGGAGGCCTCAGGAAACTTACAATCATGGCAGAAGGGGAAGGAGAAGCAAGTACCTTCTTCACAAGTCAGCAGGAAGAGAGAGGGAGCAGGGGGAAAACTGCCGTTTTTAAACCATCGGATCTTCTGAGAACTCCCTCACTATTACAAGAACAACATGGGGGAAATTGCTCCATGATCCAATCACCTCCCAGCAAGTCCCTCTCTCAACACCTAGGGACTGCAGTTCAGATTACAACTTAAGATGAGATTTGGGTGGGAACACAGAGGCAGATCATATCAAACATGATTCCAAAAATTGCTATCCAGCTAAAGTGTGGAAAGGTGCTCATCGAACTATTAAGAGTGGTTGTGGGCCTGGCGTGGTGGCTCATGCCTGTAATCTCAGCACTTTGGGAGGCCAAGGCAGCTGGATCACCTGAGGTCGGGAGTTTGAGACCAGCCTGACCAACATGGAGAAACCCCATCTCTACTAAAAGTACAAAATTAGCCTGACATGGTGGTGCATGCCTGTAATCTCAGCTACTCAGGAGGCTGAGGCAGGAGAATCACTTGAACCCGGAGGTGGAGGTTGCAGTGAGCCAAGATCGCACCACTATACTCCAGCCTGGGCAACAAGAGCAAAACTGTAAAAAAGAAAAAGAAAAAAGAGTGGTTATGGCTGAGGGGTCAGGGGCCTGATATCTAAAAGAACTATCATTTCCTATGCTATAAATCTTGATGTCACCATTGTTTACAATAAGCAAGAATCACTGCTATAATGAAAATGACATTTAAAAATTATTTTTTAAGTTTCCTAGGTAGACACCATGACCCCAGGAAGTGTAGTGAAGGAACAAGGGAGGGAGATAGAGAAGAAAACCTAGAAAAGTGAATAATAGTTCCCATCTCACTGGGGAATACCTGAGACAGGGTGTAGAACATATCTCAGAGCACCCCACTAAGGGGCAAGGAAGCAGGGGTGTTCCTCCAGCATCTCCTATTTCTCAGTGGCTGGAGGCCACTCCTGGAGGTCTTAGCAGCATGCCAGCCTGATACCCAGAGACTAAGCAGATGCCAGAAAGAACCGTTGGGCTGGGTGTTCCAGCTAGGAAGCCATTCTCTGTGCAGTTGTCTACAGAGGCAGTAGGTGACCTCTGGCAGGGACTCTGGGGACATGTGCCTTGCAACAGCTTGCTTCTCCTGAACATGCCTGTCCCACACAGTGCCTGACCCATGCTGGTGACCCAGAAAACATGAGGTGAGTCCAACTACATATATATCAGATATATATGTATAATACAGAGGCACTTCAACTAGACTAGGAACTCCCTTCCGCCCCTCAAATTTGAGGGGGCTTTGCTTTCATCCTTTCTCTCAAATCTCAATAACACCCAGGACTCCAAAACGAAGACATTGTAATAAGAATATAATTGAAAAAAGCCAATGACCATGTCTGGGGAGCTGTTATGTGCTGAGTGCTTTACATATAGAAGCGAGGACAGCCTTCCAGCCTGACTGTGGGGTGCCAGCTGTCAGTAGTGATCTTGCCTATCCGTCACGCCTGACAGGCAGGCCGAGCACATGTGTAGGGTCCGAGCAGAGCAGGATCCAGGATCACCGAGAATTAGAGTAAAATTAAAGCATTTGATAGATGCTCTTTCAAAAGTCATTGAAGTAGGCCTCTGGGGAAAATGCAGGCCCTTGTTGAACTCCCTCACACTTTACTTCGCAGTTGTGTGCTGAATTGCATTCCTGTGTGTTCTAAGGTGCCTACTACTTTCAGAGCTAGGCCTCTGAAGATCTATATGGGGCACCTGTTGGCCCACCTCTTACACCAGCCCTGGCTGTGGTGGGTGGTCAGTCCCATACAGCAGGGGTCCCCAACCCCTGGGCCAGGGACCAGTACCAGTCCATGGCCTGTTAGGAACTGAGGGAGGTGAATGATGGGCTAGCAAGTAAAACTTCACTGTATACAGACACTCCCCATGGCTCACATTACCGCTTGAGCTCTGCCTCCTGTCAGATCAGCTGCAGAGTTAGCTTCTCACAGAAGCATGACCCCTATTGTGAATTGCACATTCCTTATGAGAATCTAATGCCTGATGATCTGTCACTGTCCCCCATCACCTCCAGATGGGACTGTCTAGTTGCAGGAAAACAAGCCTAGGGTTCCCACGGATTCTACATTATCATGAGTTGTATGATTCTTTCATTATATATTACAATGTAATAATAATAGAAATAAAGTGCACAATAAAGTAGTGGGCTTGAATCATCCTGAAACTATCCCTCCAACCCAGACCATGGAAAAATTGTCTTCCATGAAACTCATCCCTGGTGCTTAAAGGTTGGGGACCACTATCATCACATGGGCTTTGACCAGCTTCTTGGCGTCACAGGTAGACATCCTCTTGCCTTGATGCCACCATATTCCTCTTGCTTCCTGTCCTGGGGCTTCTCTGACACTGTGAGACTTTTCAGGCCTGTAGAAACCCACTCAGCATTCACCCATTCACTAGACATATGCATCCCAAGAATACAAGGGGGTTAATGCCTGTGGCACTGCCTTGACCAACACGAGTGGAAAGTGATGGGGAAATGCTTCTGCTTGCATCTCCCAGGTGGGCGGTCCTGAGATGCATTTCTGCTCTACCTCCTGCCCATGCCCCGACACTCCCACCCCAGCCTGCACTCCTGGTCCCTGGGATTTTCCCAAATAAACTACCTGAGCAGCAGCAGCCTTTGCCTTGGCGTCTGCTTTTGAAGGAGTCCAGGCTAAGACAAGGTTTTAATCAGAAATCATCAGAGTTCTAGATGGGCTAAAGGTCTGAACTAAGGTTTTTAAGTAGGAAATAGAAATAGCTTGGCAGAGAGAAATGGGATAAGAAACCCTGGAAAGACAGGAAGAAAAATGAAGCTGAAAGAGAGAGAGAAACAGGAGGAGGAAAAAAAAAAACAAAACTCAATTTGCCAGTGGGCCCACTGCTTGCCTCTCTTTCAAAGTTCCAAATTGCCTTCACTTTCTCAGAATTCCAATCAGGGCTTCTCCAGAGGAAGCAATTTCTGCCAGCGCGTGGTCTCCCACCTGCTGACCCAGGAGAAGAGCTCAAAACTTTAGCTAAATGAACCCCAGCAGACATTAGCAAGTCAGCTAAAAAAAAAGGAAAAAAATACATATTATATCCACAAGTGATCGTGCAGTTATCTGCACCTGCCCCCAATGAAAAGGCGGCCAGGCCATCTGCTGGAAGCTCCATGACAGAGGAAGAGGGAATCAGGCTCCACAGCAACATACACACACAAAGCAATGGGGCAGCACCAAAAACACACGGGATTCTCCCTTTCCCCCAGCACTGCACAGACAATTATAAAATAAGACGTTTCCCCCACATTTTCAAAATTAATCAGTTTCAAAGACCTCCTGGCTGCCTGAGCCACCAGCTCTATCCAACTCCCTCACACTTACCTTCTTCTCAGGGTGGGATGAGGACAGGTCTTGGTCATGCACCCCCGCCCCTCACTCCCAGAAGGAGGCAGGGGTCACTGCTATCGTCACTGCACCACAAGGTCAGGGCATAAGCAAGGGATAGAGCTGCTGACTGGGGCATCTGCAGTCCCCACAAAAGCAACAAAAGGACTTAAGGGAAACTGAGTCCCGTCACCTCTCTTTCCTGGGGCAGAAAGAAGGGAACTCTTTTTTTCTATTTTTTTTACAGGGTCTCACTGTGTCACCCAGACTGGCGTTCAGTGGCATGATCACAGCTCACTGCAGCCTCAACCTCCTGGGCTCAAGCCATCCTCCCACCTCAGCCTCCCAAGTAGCTGGGACTTCAGGCATGGATGGGTACTACCACAATATTTTTAACGTGGTAAAATACACATAACGTGAAATTTACCATCTCAATCATTTTGCAGTGTACAGTTTAGCAATATTAAGTCCATTCACATTGTGCAGCCATCACCACCATCCAACTCCAGAACATTTTCATCATCCCAAACTAATGAACGCAAACTCCCCACGCCCCTGCCCTCTAAGCCCCTGATGGCCGCCATTGTACTTCCTGTTTCTGTGAGTTTGACGACTCTAAGAAACCTCATATAAGTGGAATTATATCATATGCATTCTTTTGCTTCTGGCTTATTCCACTTAGCATTCATCCATGTTACAGCAAGTGTGAGAATTCCTTTCTTAGGCTAAATAATATTGCATTGTATGGAATATCTCATTTTGTTTATCCATTAGTCTGTTAAGGGACACCTGGATGGCATCTACTTTTTGGCTACTGTGAATCATGCTGCTATGAACACGGTTGTGCAAATGTCTCTCTGAGACTCTACCTTCAGTTTTTTCAGGTATATATGGAAGAAACATTTTTGTAACTTCAAATGGCCCCACTGCAAACCTGAGAGAAAGAGGCAGGATGGTCGTTATCGACGCAGATTTTATAGTCAAACAGACCTGGTTTCAAATCCTGATTTTACCTCTTTCTCTGCATAGAACAAAATAATTAACACCAGTTGGGCACTTACCATGGGCCAAATCTTCTTCTCACCTCTTCTACTTATGAGTAGCAGAGGTTAATCCTCACAACAAATCTATCCAGTAGGTGCTATTATTCATCTTGTTTTACAGAGGAAGAAAGTACATAAAAGTTAAACAGTTTACTTGGATTTGAGTAAGTGGTAGAATCAAGATTTGAATTCTTGGTTCTAATGCCCATATGTCTGGTTCCAATGCCTATATGATGATGATCATGATCATGATCATGACATTAACAATAAAAAGAAGAGGAGGAGGAAACAGACACTTACTAGCACTTAATACAAGTCAGGCCCTGTTAAAGCATCTAAATGAATTATCTCATTTAAACCTAACTCCTCTCTCAATTAACTCATTTAAACCTTACTACTATCTCAGGTAAGTGTATTATTTTTCTTGTTTTACTCACAGGGAAACTGAATCTCCAAATGGCTCCATATCATGTCCAAAGTCACATGCTAACCAAGAAAAGGATCCAAAATCTAAATCCAGATCCTCTGTTAGCCAAGTCCCCCTTTGTTCACTTCATCAGCCATCTCTGCATGAATTTCTCTGTACAAAGTGAGGAAAGACTTGGAGGCAAAGTGCGTTCATGTTCTCCACTCTTCTACTGTATTTTTTTGGCCAGAGCAGACATTCCAGGGACCTCTAGCAGGGAGACAATAAAGTGTGACTTGTGGGAAGGAGGAAGTGGAAGCACCACGCAGGCTGGAGATAAGGAACAGATTTAGGGGCAGCCACAGAATGTGGGAAGAGGAGAGAAGAGAAGGAGGGAATTTGGAAAGTGTCTCTCTGAATCACAATTCGATCCGCATAAAATCAGGAGTAAGGAATCCTTTACAATGTTGTGACGGCTCACACCTGTAATCCTACCGTTTTGGGAGGCCAAGGTGGGAAGATCACTTGAGGCCAGGAGTTTGAGGACAACCTGGGCAACATAAGGAGACTCCATCTCTACAAAAAAAATTAAAAGTCACCCAGGCGTAGTGGCGTGCACATAGACCCAGCTACTCAGAAGACTGAGGTAAGAGGATCACTTGAGGCCAGGAGTTGAGGCTGCAGTCCGTGGTGATCATGCCACGGCACTCCATCCTGGCGTTTACTTGGATTTGAGTAAGTGGTAGAACCAAGATTTGAATTCAGACAGTCTGGTTCCAATGCCCATATGATGATGATAATGATCATGGTCATGATAATGACATTAACAATGAAAACCCTGCACTCTTTTTTTTTTAACAAGGTCTCACTCTGTCACCCAGACTGGAGTTCAGTGGCGTGATCACAGCTCACTGCTGATGATCATTATCATCATCCTCTGGGCATTCTGGAGTGCAGTGAGTGAGACTCTACTTCAAAAACTATCAAATTATATGTTTTTTCTTTGGACTTTATTTTCTCTTAATACAACATGGAGGTAATACTGGGCAACGTAGGATCCCAAGTTATATTTGGGTTAAGCCAGTTGACTGATAAGATTGGGTGCACACTGTCTATGTGCCAGGCACAGGGTTTGTGGCAATATCAGAAACAGAGATGCTTCTGCCTCAGGGCTGCCCCTGTGCAGACCCAGAAGCTCATCAGAGGGGCAGGCCGACAGCAGGAAATGGGCCTGATTAGAGATAGATACATGGGGTTTTCAGGGAATTACCATTTCTTTCTATTTTTCTTTTTCTTTTTCTTTTCTTTTTGTTTTGTTTGTTTGTTTGTTTGTTTGTTTGTTTGTTTTTTTGAGATAGAGTCTCACTCTGTCACCCAGGCTGGAGTGCAATGGCACACCATCTCAGCTCACTGCAACCTCCGTCTCCTGGGTTCAAGCGATTCTCGTGCCTCAGCCTCCCAAGCGGCTGGGACTACAGGCATGCACCACCACGACCAGCTAATTTTTGTATTTCTGTTAGAGACAGAGTTTTGCCATGTTGGCCAGGCTGGTCTCAAACTCCTGACTTCAAGTGATTCTCCCGCCTCGGCCTCCCAAAGTGCTGGGATTACAGGTGTGAGACACCATGCCCAGACTTCTTTCTATTTTTCTTTTTACAAACCATGTGAGCCTTCCTTTGGTGTAGGTGTCTGTCCCCTGGGCCTCTCCTCTGCCCTCATCAGTTCAACGTGGCTTGGTTCTCAACCCCCTCACACTCCTGTTGTCCTTCCACTGTGCTGCTCCAATCCTGATGGAAAGTGCAGTGTCAGCGCCTTCTCAGGGTGTGAAAAGGAGTCTTGCATCACAGTCCAGGCTTCCCGGGCCCACTGCAGACCTCTGGGATCCCGAGTTTCCCACAGAGGAGATGCATGTTTCTGTTCAATCCATGGTCACTGTGCAACGAAATGACTGCTGGTTGCCTCCAAATTCCACTCCCTCTGTTCTTCTTTTTCCTTTTACCCAGTGCTCTCCCATCTTTCAAAAAACAGTTTTATTTCGTAATCACACACATTATTTTTCTCTGAATTAAAAATATTTACAATCACATCAGACAAAAATTGGAAAGTACAGGAAAGGACAAAGAAAATCACCATCACCCAAACCTCTCCGCCCAGGAATCATCATCATTTGTGCCATCCTGGTGATGCGTCCCTGCAAGAATCCCCATTTTACAGATGTGGAAACTGGCATCCAGAGAGGTAAGTAACTTCCCAAATGTCACCGGCATAGAAAGGGGCAGGGCCAGGGTCCAGGCCTGTCTGATTCCAAAGCCCTTGCTCTGCATATCTCCATGCCTTCATCCTTTCCTGTCTCTCCAGGGCTCCAACCTCCAGGGCCTGGTTATTTGTGTGGCACAGACAGAGCAGGTGCAGGGAGACAGGCTGGAGCCTCCATCTGGCAGGGCTGTCCATGAAAACAACTGGTACCTGCCCTCAGCTCATGGGTGCATACCCCTATTCTGGGTGACCATTTACCAAAAAGGTATCAGATACTCTCCTCTCTCCTTTGTGTTCACCCACAGAGCACCTCCTCCCCAGGCCTCATGACAACATGAGAAAAAGCCATTTCCCGATGCCTGATGCTGTTTATACATTTGTCTTCTCCCAGCCTCAGCTCCTTTGGAGGCAGAGAGCAAGTCAAGGGGAAAGACTTTGGAAACCTGCAAAGACAGATCGCTACGGGGCTCTGCCTTTTCCGTTTGCAGAACTTAGAAAAGTGCCTCAGCGCTCACCACAGCAGCCATCCTGGCCATTGCAGGTCATAATCAAATGACTCTGAAGATGCCAGGCACACAGCCTTCCATAAAAGCACTCTGCTGGCTCGGGTGTCATGGCCAGGCTGCTCTGAACACTGCCAGGTGCCCTGACACAGTCTTCTACTTATCCTGGGGACAGGCACTCCCTCGGCTACCCAGAGTGACCTCATCCCTCCCACGATGATTTTACATTCAGGAGCTTATTTATGAGGACCTTAGGGAGATATATTTATGACTTCCACATATATTTAGAAAGAGAGACGGACAGACAGAGACAGAGAGACGGAGACAAAGAAGCAGAGAACATAAAGGTGCATATATATACACATATGTATACACACACACACACACACACACACAAATGACCCCATCTGTGTCTATGAAATGTCATTACTGTGATGTCTTGTTTGGTGCCTGTTTCTCCCCCTCCATGATGAACTCTGTGAGGACAGACACGGTGTGTAGACTGCCCTTTGCTGAAGCTTCAGCCTCTAGCCCGGAAATCGTACAGAGTCATGTGGGAATGAGGGAGCCTTCAATCTGCCTGGTCTCCATGCACTCTCCCTGGCTCCCCAATGCTCCAATCATTTTGTCCTTGCTTCACCATAGGCAACATTCTGCTCAGTCTCCCGTCAACATACACCATAAAACTACTAACTACAGCTGGCTGGTTCCTGCCTTCAGGGAACTTACAAGCCCTGAAGCTGGAAACTAGCTGGGGACACAAAATTATAACTATTCAGCCAAATATTAACCCCTTAACATGTGAGTAGATATATTTGCTGGGCCTCTCGGTCATGAAAAACAGAAACCCAACTCAAATGGACTTAAGCAAATAAGGAAACCATGTGGATTTCAGGCATGGCTAGATCCAGGCCCTCTAGCACCATGTAATAATGTCATCAGGCTCATTCTTTCCTCCGCAATACCTCCTCATGTCTCAGCTCTGCCTTCCTCTGTGTTCCTTTCACCATCTCATTCAATCTTCTCCCTGCAGTGATGAGATGGCCACCCCTCAGCTCCATGCCGTATCCCCCGAGCTCAGCCACTCTTATCAGGAAAGGAGTCTCCTTTGCCTTTGTGTCCGAGTAAAACACCATAGCAGCAACAGAATGGAGCATCGTGGGACTCATTTGAGTCTTGTGCTCAATCTTGAACCCATCACTGTGTCTTGTGACACCAAATACACTTCTTACCAAGGCCTGGGCCATGCCCTCACTGCTGGACCTGCCATCCAAAACAAGACCTGAGGCTGAGAAAGATTTAATTCCTCAAGAAGGTGGAGACACTACGCTCAAAAGTGGGAAGGGAAGCGCTGTCTGTGTAGTACAAAGAGCCGATGTCCTCTCCAGCAGATACCAACTACCCCAGCGTCCACACTTCACTCGCCTTTATTCTTTCCCCATGTTTTATGGCATCTGACATTGACAAGCACTTTGAAAAAAGTGGAGACATAGGTATGAGCCTGACGTTATGGGTAGAAGATGTGGGCCCCTGTCTGCAGATGCCCTGGGTTCTGGGGCTGTGCCTGCAGCACAGGGCTCCCTGAGACTCTGGGAGCATCCTGGTGGACAAGGCCAGAATTTGGATTTTGCAGGGGTCTCAAATCCTTAGCAGCAGTCTCTGGGCCTCAGCTGTTCCTGATGCAGTGGCTGATCTTCAGAGCACCACAGAGATGACCTGGGGTCATAGCTCGATGACTGAATCCAGGTCACCAGCCCATCCGGCTCCCCAAAGCCACTCCAGCTAGCAACCCAGTCAGGCCCTGTGCCGGGGAGGTTAAACTTTCCTCCCGGGGGCCTTGAATTACAAGAGCCTAGCACTTGGACACCCTCTCCTTTCAAAGCACTCTTCCTTCCTTCCTTCTGGTTAGCACAATGGAGAAAGCCCCATTACCATTAATCACTCAGGGGCCTCCAGGGATGGGAACTGCAAGATTTCTAAGCCATGAAAAGCCCACATCAAAAGCGACTCCTCTGCTGGGATCCTGATTTGCTCTCACTGAAGCTCCCGGGCCAGGTTGAGAACTTGTAAGATGCAAAGAAATGAGGGTGAAGGGGAAGGGGCAGGGGAAGCAGAGGCTGTCCTCATTGTTTAGCCATTGGGGTGTTTTTGCAAGGAAGCTGCTTTGTTCCCCACCTCAGAAGAGATGGTGGGTGCTTTCATCTTCTCTAGAAACCTGAACAATCTGAGAGGGCCAATTACGTGATTGGCAGAACCTGGTGCGAAATGGAAATGCAGGGCCTCTTGTTCGAAAATTATGAAGACTTTTAAGACAGCAACAGAAGAGCATTAGCACGTGCGCAGGTGTGCAGGCTTACGAGGCCAGCCCTGCTCCACCGCTGCTTCCAAGCTTACGTATATGATGTCCTCAAACTGGCTTTCCCTGGGCTGTCTCCAGTACTGCCGCCCTCCCCAAGCACTCATTTTCCCATCCCCCCCCCATTTTATTCTTTTCATTTCCTTATCATGCTCTGAAAAAATATATAATTTTTATTTTAATTTTTTTTGAGACGGAGTTTCACTCTTGTTGCCCAGGCTGGAGTGCAATGGTACAATCTCAGCTCACTGCAACCTCCACCTCCCAGGTTCAAGCGATTCTCCTGCCTCAGCCTCCTGAGTAGCTGGGACTACAGGCACCCACCACCACACCCAGCTAATTTTTTGTATTTTTTGTAGAGATGGGGTTTCACCATGTTGGCCAGGCTGGTCTCGAACTCCTGACCTCAGGTGATCCACCCACCTTGGACTCCCAAAGTGCTGAGATTACAGGTGTGAGCCATTGTGCAACCTGAAAATATATATTTTTTAATTTGCTCATGTTCATGTTTATCTCCCCAGGAGAACGTAAACTCACAGAGGACAGGGACCCGGCCAGTCTTGTACGCTACTTTGTCCCCAGCGCCCAGCACGTGGCTGGCCACACACAGAGTGCTCAACCAGTGTTTGGCAAATGAATAAGCAGATGATCCACTTCATCATGCATGGTGGATTCTGGGGCTGTTGAGAGGTGCTCGTGCCACGTCTGCACGCTTCCCTGGGTGACAGTTTCTGCACCAGCCCCATTATTTTTAGTTGACTACATTGCTTCACAGTTCTAATAGTGACACCATGAAACCTTCATGGTTTGCCCTTTCAACTCACTTTACAGGAAGAGGATACCCTGCAGAAATAAAGAAAGGTGGGATGTTTAACAAAACCCCACAAATAAGCTCCTGGCATGCCTTGATGACTCGGCCTTCCACCAGGTCCAAATGTCATGTTTTATTTCCAGTCAATGGCCAGAAATGAGAGAAGTCACTCACAAAATGCCCAACCTCCCCCCATTTCATTCCCTTACCTTAGCACTCAACATACTAAAAAACCTCCAGCAAACTGATTGGCAGATGTATCCCCTCTGACCCAGCGGTTTCACTCCTAGGGACACGCCCATGAGAAATGCACCCATACACCCTCAGAAAGTCATGCACCAGAAGGCTCCTAGCAGCGTTATTCACAAAAACTACCCAAATGCCCCTCAACGGTAGAATAGACAGATAAATTGTAAGAATAAACAGTCTACAACTGTGTGCAATGATATGGATGAATCGCAAACGTAACGTCGAGCCAAAGATACCAGAGATGAAAGAAGGCGTACTGCATGGTTCCATTTTCATAAAATACAGAAACGGGTAACACAAATCTCTGCTGTTGGAGGTGGGGCTAGCAGCCTTTGGGGGTGAGGGAATGACTACAAGAAGACCCAGTGGGGCTTCTGATAGGTTTTATTGTCTGTGTTGGGGTCTGCATGATGGTTTCATGGGTATTCTCACTTTGTGAAAATGAACGCATTCTACACTTTTTTTTTCTTTTCTTTTTGAAACAGAATCTTGCTTAGCTGCCCAGACTGAAATGCAGTGGTGTGATCACAGCTCATCGTAGCCTTGATTTTCTAGGCTCAAGAGATCCCCCCACCTCATCCTCCCAAGTAGCTTGGGACCACAGGCATGTGCCACCACACCTGGCTAATTTTTTGGTTTTTGGTAGAGAAAGGTCTCACTAGGTTGCCCAGGCTGATTTCTAACTCCTGGGCTCAAGCTACCCTCCTGCCTCAGTCTCCCCAAGCACTGGGGTTCTAGGCATGAGCCACCATGCCCAGCCCATTCTATGCTTTTGATACACATGCATTCTTCAATAAGAAGTTTAAATTTTTATTGAAAAAGGAAAAACTAAATGTCCAACAAGGCACAAGTTACATTAGCAGAGCACCATGGTTAAGAGCGGGGTGCCTCTAGGGCCAGATTTCTGAGTATGAATTTTGGCTCTGCCACTTACTAGCTGTGTGACTTCAGACAAGTTATTTAATCTCTCTGTGTCTCAGTTTTCTTCATCTACAAAGTGGGAGAAACAACAGTCCCTGCCTTATGAGGTTGTTTTGAGATTTAAGCTTCCAAATATTTGTAAAGGGCTTAAAATCACACCTGGAACACTGTAAGTGTTATGTACCTGTGAGCTTTCATCAATGGGAGAATAGAATGGTGGAGGCAGTACTATATCCATCCGTAATAATAAATGGAAAAGATGCCTTTAAAATATGTTAAAGTCCAGGTGTGGTGGTTCACACCTGTAATCCCAGCACTTTGGGAGGCCGAGGTGGGTGGATCACTTGAGGTCGGGAGTTCGAGATCAGCTTGGCCTACATGGTGAAACCCCGTCTCTACTAAAAATACAAAAATTAGCCAGGCGTGGTGATGTGTGTCTGTAATCTCAGCTACTTGGGAGGCTAAGGCAGAAGAATCGCTTGAACCCGGGAGGCGGAGGTTGTAGTGAGCTGAGATCATGCCATTTTGCTCCAGTTTGGGTGACAGAGCTATATATATATATCTCACACCCAGGTCCTCATCACATGTGGAATTGGGGGTGGAAGGAAATGAAGGATTCCTGTGGGCACCTGATGAGCCAATGAAACAATTCTCCCAACCAAGAAGTAGATTTAAGGACAGAGAAACACAAACCCTGCCATGGTGGGACGCTGCCAAAAAGGTAAATCCATGAGCTGGGAAGAAGGAAAGTTACCCAATTAAGATTTTACTTTCAGGAGCAAATCCCTAAATGCAGATGGCATAGACTGGCATGAACCCCACAAGAGCCTGGGTTTTGGTTGGTTTCTTTTTCTCTTCTTTTTCCTCCAGCTGCAAGGAACCAGCGACAGGGAAGGAGGTTAGAACCCACACATATCCCAGCATGCCAGCCTGTGCCCTACCGAGCAACTTGACTTGTCTACTGCTTCTAAACAGCTGGAAAAATGTCAACCTGTCATCAGTGATTAAAGGGGGATTTTCCAAAGGTTTCAAAATATTTCAGAATTCCAGGCCTTACTCCTCTCCCAGAAAATAAATAGAAGCAGCATTCCCTTAACTGGATGCTTCACGGGACGTGATCTCCTTACCAGTTTTCCTCTCCAGGTTTTGATGGTGGTATAGGACAAGCTAGGCCCTTGCTGTGGGTTCCTTTGCGACCTCAGGGAGGTCTCTTGGGCTGCTTCAACCCAACCAAGAAGCATGGGAGCCAGCCTTAGGCCCAATGCCCCACCAGAATGCCCTCAGCTCTGTGATGTACAGATGGGTGGGCCCATTAGCACCCCCCGGGCAGACTGGCAAAGCTCCTGATGATCAGAACTTTGCCATGTCCACCTCCACAAGCAGGACCAATTATATAATCTGTCAGACCCAGTGCAAAATAAAAGTTCAAGTGACTTGTTGGAAAATTCTTTAGCATCTCAAGATGGCAACAGCAGAGCAATACACCAAGGGAAGATCTCTGTGCGCAGGCCACATGCCCGTGAAGCCAGCCCTGTCTGCCTGCATGGGCCTAGACCAGAGCCGGGAATCTAGTCCATGATCAATCAATTTTTCCTGGCCGGGTGTGGTGGCTCATGCCTATAATCCAGCACTTTGGGAGGCCAAGGCAGGTGGATCACCTGAAGACACGAGTTCGAGACCCGCCTGACCGACATGATGAAACCCCATTTCTACTAAAAATACAAAATTAGCCAGGCATGGTGGCACATACACGCAATCCCAGCTACTTAAGAGGCTGAGGCTGGAGAATCACTTGAGCCCAGGAGACAGAGGTTGCAGTGAGCTGAGATCGTGCCATTGCACTCCAGCCTGGGCAATAATAGCAAAACTCTGTCTCAATTTAAAAAAAAAAAAAAACACCTCTTCCTGAATGTACATCTTGATATTGTTATGACCCCTCAGAGCATGTTCTTTTGGCCCCTGGACAGTGATCATTTTTTCCTAATATTTTCTGAGTGCTAGCTAGATACAAGGCATTACTGTTAGCACTTCCCATGTGTAGCTCATCCCTACTAAAACGCTATGACGTAGGAACTGTTATTGTCACAGAGGAGGAAACTGAGGCACACAGGGTGCTGAATCACTGGCTCAAGGTCTAACAGCTGGTAAGAAATAGGGTCAGATTTCAACCCTGAGGGTCTGACCGCAGACCCTCCTGCCAACTGAAGATTAGAGACACTTAGACAATCAGATGGCCCCTCTCCTTGAGGCTGGGACCCATATCTTATTCCTGTTTATATCCTTTTCCCTTGTCCACTCCAAAAAGGGGCAAATACTCAATCGATGTCTATGAATTCCATCATGCAGGTGACACTACTGAGCACCTCTTCATAACAAGCCAGAAGTTTGTCCTGGAACCATGTGCCAATATTTAATCACTAGCATGGCATGGGAACTGACCGATTAGAGTGGCCCTCAGAAGTGTGGGTGGCCCCTGATGGGCTACACCTCACCCCTTTGGTTACTGGAGGTAGGGCATTTGGGGCCCTATATTTCCATAGGGTGGGATGGAAGTATTTCCATGTTTTAACAACTATCTGAACTTTGCACAGACATACCAGCTCAATGTCTTCCTGCTCTCTGCTCACCTCCCCATGATTACAGAGTTCTCTGTTGCATTCCAAAGAGTGTCTTGCTAATTCCAGCCTCTAAAAGCCAACTGAAATCCACACATATCTGGCAAATCATGCCATAGACCAAGAAAATGCTGGAGGCGACGGTGGAGAAAGAACTGAATGTGCCATTCTGGAGTACGCTTGAGACTATGCCTGCCACACAGTACGTGCTCAGTTAATTTCTATTAAATGGAGCTAAACTGAAATTAGACACCCTACCTCAAGACCTGCAAGCCCAGTTAGGACGATTGTTTTAGATTTGAAAGCGTATTCATCATCTATTGCTAGATAACAATTATTCCCAAATCTAGCAGCTTAAAGCAGGGATAGACAAGCTTTTCCTTAAAGGGCCACAAAGTAAATTTTAGGCCTGTGGGCCATAGAGTCTTTGACTGCAACTACTCAATAGCTACTGCTGTTGAAGTCTGAAAGCAGCCATGACAATAGGCACATTAATGAACATTACTGTGTTCCAATAAAACTTTGTTTACAAAAACAAGTGGAATGTATTTTGCCAACCCTTGGCTTTGAACAACAAACATGTATTATTTCATAGTTTCTGTAGGTCAGGAATCCAGGGGCCACTTAGCTGTGTGCCTTTGTCAGTGTTTCTCCTCAGGTTCAGTTACATGACCAGCCAGGGCTATAGCCACCTGAAGACTCAGTTAGGACGGGAGAGTCTACTTCAAGCTAACCCACATGGCTGCTGTCAAGTCGCAATTCATTGTGATGTGGGCCTGTCCATGTGCTATCTGACTCTTCTTATGGCATCAGAGCTGTGGATATTAGAGAGACAGAGAGTCAGAGAGGGCCAAGACAGAAGCCACAGTCCTTTTATAACCCAGTCTCAGAAGTGGCATCCTACTGCTTCATTAGAGGCAAACAATAACTTTATACTGTACTCCAAGAGAGTAGGCGCCACAAGGGCATGAGAGTCAGGAACTCAGGATGATCTTGGGAACTGCATACCTCAGTCACTCATCTTGTCATCGATTCAGCAAACATTCTTCATGCACCTACTATACTAAGTTTTTTTTTAATTGATCCTTTTGTTATAAAACAGAGAAAGAGAAACAAAGTAAGTAAACAAACCCTGCCAACATGAGAAAGTTCTCCATGTAATAAAAAAGATTTCCAAGGTTTCATAGATATCTAGCTCAAGCAACAGTTCCTATAACAGATTTAAAACAAATAAACAAACAAAACAAAAAACCCAAATGACTTTTGGAGCCAGACAGGCAGCATGAAAAGTGAAGACTCCCTCTCAGATAGCAAATGTCAACAGAGAGCTTGGGTCCCATCTCAAGGAAGCCACTGCCCCTATTCAAGTCCAGCTTCTTGTAGACTTGCCAGAATTTCAGTTACATGTTGCCAGATCTGATTTCTCCAGAAAAGCTTAACATTGGAATTTTATATTAAATCTCCCAACTTTGAAATATGGCGATAGTGATAGATTGTGTTATTGTCCATCAATTTCCTGTCTGTCTCAGCTTGGTTTCCCTCCATAGTAGGTCCCCAGGCAAAGGCTTACCTGCAGGTCATATACTGGGGAAATGATCCCCAGGAGTAAGTGCAGGCCCAGGGAGTGAGACCGGGATGCGAGGGAAGCTATGTAAGGACGGGTAATTGGAGTGAGCACTGCTCTAAGTGCTAGATGCTCTCAGGACCTTCTGATGTGCTTACAGCATCCATCCCAGAACTGCCTGCCTGCCCTGAGAACAGAGGGGAACAGTTATTCATCCGCACCATCCCCTTTGGCCAAAGGTAGCCCCACAAGTGTTAATTCCCCTGCACTTGTAGGTGGCATGTGTGTGAGTGCTGACAGGTTCCTGCTGGTACCCAGGACACTGAATCAGAGAATTAAGAGGTATGTAGTGGGTACTTTCAGGCTAGCCCTGCTCAAGGCTTGTTGAAGCAGTGGCTGGGGTAGGAGGTGGGGCTAAAAGGATTTTAAGTGATTCAGAGTAGGTGTCCCATAGAGTGCCCCTCCCTGCAGGGGGGCAAATGCATCCCTGCCCTCTTGACTTTAAGCATGGTTACATGATTCCTTGGGCCAATGAAATATCAGCAAAAGTAGCAGGGGTCACTGCCAAATGGAAGCTTCAGGAGCCGGTCTGTGGTACACCACGACCTACTGTGCTTGGTCATGGCATTCAGCAACACTCCAGATGAAAGCTATTCTGTTAGCCTGGATCCTGAAGTGCAGAAGGCATGGAGTAATGCCATAGCAAACAACACGTAGAGTGGGTGATACCAGCCAGGAAGGTGCAAGGCTCATTTGTTACTGCAGCGAAGCTTAGCCCAACCTGACTGATGTAGCATTTTAACCACACCGAAAAAGAATTTTGAAAGCATGCAAAATGATCAAAAAATATGGGAGTTAGCACCAAGATGCCCTTTTGTAAACTCTGTCTTAGAAGAACAAAATTCTAGCTTAATAAGTGAACTAACATGGTCCTTCTAGTTCACTTTGCAAGCTGTGGGTTTGGGGAATCTCTGCTCTATACTGTAATACCTTGGCCTTGGAGCCAGCCATTAGCACATAAGGAGGCTTCTGGAGTTAGGCCTAGCTCCACGTCCTTCACACTGATGAGTTTAGGGAGACAGTGAGATCAACATACTAAGCATGAAGTTTGGGGCTGTCTTCTTTCTCCATCTGAGGCCTAAAGGAGTACATGAGATTGGCAAGTAAGAAGGAGGCATCAGTATGAAGGTCTGAATTTCATGACCTTGCTCTCTGCTTGAGAAGAAAGAAAAAAGACTCATCAACTCCCCCTTGTAAGTTCAGCAGGGCTTCCCACACCAGCTCTCCAGATCTAGTGACACTAGCAAGTAAGTGTCAACATGCACACTGAGTACAGAACCACCAAAAACAGGATGCTGATGCTCGGTCCCTACCACAGGGCCTTTGCACTTGCTGCATCCTCTGTTTAGAATAACACAATGCAATAGAAGTATAATTTGAGCCACAAATGTAAACATTTGCTCATATTTCATTGGCCAAAATCTTCTAGTTCCCACATTTAGAAAAGTAAAAAGAAAAAAAGGAAAATAAATGTTAATAGCATACTTTATTTAGCCCAACATATCCAGATGGCCCCTCTCCTTGAGGCTGGGACCCACATTTCGTTCCTCTTTGCATCTTCTTCCCTTGTCCACCCCAAAGAATGACATTCAATAGATATCTCATTTCACAGTGCTTGAATATTTGTGCCCACCAAATCTCATTTTGAAATGTTATCCCCAATGTTAGAAGTGGGGCCTGGTGGAAAGTGTTTGGGTCATGGGAATGGATCCCTTATGAATGGCTTGGTGCCATCCTTATGGTAATGAATGAGTTCTCACTCTATGAGTTCACACGAGATCTGGTTGTTTAAAAGAGCTAGGGGACGGGTGTGGTGGCTCACGCCTGTAATCCCAGCACTTTGGGAGGCCGAGGTGGGTGGATCACCTGAGGTCAGGAGTTTGAGATCAGCCCAGCCAACATGGTGAAACCCCTTCTCTACTAAACATACAAAAAGTTAGCCAAGTGTGGTGGCACATACCTGTAATCCCCACTACTTGGGAGGCTGAGGCAGAAGAATTGACTGAACCCAGGAGGTGGAGATTGCAGTGAGCTGAGATCGCACCATTGCACTCCACCCCAGGCAACAAGAGTGAAACTCCGTCTTGTTGGAAGCCTGGAACTTCCTCACTTTACTGCTTCCTCTCTCACCATCCGATGTGCTTGCTCCCTCTTTGCCTTACACCATGATTCTAATCTTCCTGCAGCCCTCACCAGAAGCAGATGCTGACACCATGCTTTCTGTACAGCTTATAGAATCACTAGCCAAAATAAACATCTTTTCTTGATAAATTACCTAGTCTCAGGTATTCGTTTATAGCAGGGCAAATGGACTAACACATCATGCAATCATCTCCATGTGTATTCAACATTTTAAAATTAATTAAAAGAGGCCAGGTATGGTGGCTCACACCTGTAATCCCAGCACTTTGGGAAGCCAAGGTGTACAGATCACTTGAGGTCAGGACTTTGAGGCCAGCCTGGCCAACGTGGTGAAACCCCATCTCTACTAAAAATAGAAAAACTAGCTGGGTGTGGTGGCAAGCACCTGTATTCCCAGCTACTCTACTCAGGAGACTGAGGCAGGAGAATCGCTTGAACACAGGATGTGGATGTTGCAGTGAGCCAAGATCATGCCACTGCACTCCAGTCTGGGCAACAGAGGAAGACTCTGTCTCAAAAAAAATAAAATAAAATAGATATTTTACATTCTTTGTGTTCATCCTAAGCCTTTGAAATCTGGTGTGTATTTCACATGTTCAGCATATCTCAATTCCGACCAGTTGCATTTCAAGTGCTCCGTGGCCTCATATGGCTAGTGGCTACTGCAACCAGACATAGCAGCTCTAAAATCCACTTACCCCAGGTTTTTCGTGACTGGTTCCACTTCACTAAATTGTCACCTCCTCACAAATGCCTCCCGTGATTATGCCATTTATCTAAAGCCTTGGCCCTCCTGCCTCCTCTCCTGTCACCTTGGGCATTTGTTTCCTGGAGCTGTTGTAAGACATTACCACACACTGGGTGGCTTTAAACAACAATGATTTACTCTTGCAGTTCTGGAGGCTAGAATCTGAACTCAAGGTATCCACCGTGCTCTGGTCCCTCTAAAGCCTCTAGGAGAGAAGCCTTTCTTGCCCTCTCCCAGCTTCTGGTGGCTGCCAGCAACCCCTTGCATTCCTTGGATTATAGTTGCATCACTCTAATCTCTGCCTCTGTCTTCAGGTGGCTGTCTTCTCCCTTGGGTCACAGTCTCCGTGTCTTTTCTCTTCTTAGAAGGACAGCTGTCATATTAGATTAAGAGTACACCCCACTTCAGCATCGGCAATGGCCATGTTTTCAAATCAGATCACATTCCAAGGTTCTGGGAAGCACTTGACTCTGGGGAGGACACTATCCAAGCCGGTACACGGTGTGTTATTGTTTGCTTTGTAGAATGTAACGCTATCTTCAGCTGTTCTGTGTGTGTCCCTCTTCAGTATCTGATTGCCCCATTAAAATGTAAGCTCCATTACAACAAGGTACTTCTCTAACTCACTACTCTATCCTCAGCACTCAGCACCGCTCCTGGCATATGGAAGGCACTCTGTAAATACACATTGCAAAAAAAAAAAAAAAAAAAAAAAAAAAAGAGTGATAGAGAGGGATAAAATAGTAAAATGCAGATTTTCTGGCTTTATGTGTTTAAAATGGTACACGGGACTCAAGAGAGGACTGGCGCTAAGGAGGAGAATCAAGAAAAAGTTGGGGCTTCCTATGCATTCCTGTTGCAGGATCTTTCTTTCCATTCTTTTCCCAGGAGCTTAAGAATAGGCCCAGCTGTGACACCTGGATAGGCTCTGGGGGGTCAGAATTATTCATTCCTGTCACTCTTAGACACCTACTCTCACCCTTGCCCCACCATGGAAAAGCAGGTACCCAGCTGACCAGGAGCATGACAGACAGAAAAGAAGAGTCACTTGCCATGTTGTCCTAGCTAGGTCCCTCACATTGGAGGATGGTGTCTACCTGCAAGGGTGTCTCATTATCACAGCTGATGATACAAAATAGGACTAACAAACTCGGCTGTCTGCAAGGAATTAAGAGATGCAGGCCAGATGGGGACCGGAGCAAACTACAGTGTGTCAAAGTAGAAGGGCAGCAGCTATGAACTCTAGGTATTTGTTCTCATAAAGAAGTCTTGTATTTCACGGGCTTTCAGTTTTTTTAAACAAACCCTGAGGCCTAGATTTTTAAATGAAATCACCAAATTAGCAAATGTTAGCAAGCAATTCAATCAAACAGGAGTCAGGGGAAGGCCACTATGGAGGCCAAACTAAAAAAAATAAATAAATAAAGAGCGTGTGATCAGAGGCAACCCCTGATTCACAACCTCTGTTGCAATGCAATCCATCAGTTTGTCTTTAAGAATCTGAAATTTCCAGCCAGGTGCGGGGGCGCATGCCTGTAATCCTAGCACTTTGGGAGGATGAGGCAAGCAGATCACGAGGTCAGGAGATGGAGACCATCCTGGTTCACACAGTGAAACCCCATCTCTACTAAGAATACAAAAAATTAGCCAGGTATGGTGGCGGGTGCCTATAATCTTACTTAGGAGGCTGAGGCAGGAAAATCACTTGAACCTGGGAGGCAGAGGTTGCAGTAAGCCCAGGTTGTACCACTACACTCTAGCCTGGGCAACAGAAAGAGACTCCGTCTCAAAAAAAATTAAAAAATGAATCTGAAATTTTCAAACAGCGTGGGTGGGAACAACGCAGAACTCTGCTGCATAGATTCATGCAGGTAGGCTGAACAAGAAGAAGCAAGTCAAGGAACAGTTCCAGACATCCATAGTTAGGCCTAAGCAAACCGGAACACCTTCATCCTCTCCCTCAATCTAGCTGCTAGCAGGGATAATGGACCCTTGCCTCCAGTTGTATTTTTGCCCAAATCTTCTCCAATATTTGTGGGAAGTGTGAAGATTTAGGGGGAGGGAAGGCTTGGGCAGGCTGATCGCCCCTTTTCTTCAGTCAAACCAGGGACTAGTCTTTCAGCATCCCTCCTCCAAACTCCCATCATCACCTCCCCAAGCTCCGAAAAGCCCTGCTCTTCCCCCCAAAGGGATCATAGTTAAAAATATCAGACAGGATTCTAGCCTGGGCTTTGCAAAACTCTCTAAGTCTCAGTTTCCCTATCTCTAAGATTAGGGTTAGGTCATAACCCAACTTTGCACAAATTTTGTACATAATGTGTGCATATGAGAGAAGGGTACTGTTCCACCAGTGTGGCCCCAAACCAAGGTACACATATTGGTGAACACAGAGGGGCTGGACTTCACACCCTTTTAGACATGGCCGCCCCGGATAGCCTCTCACTTGTAGACTCATAGTGAGAATTAAATATGATACTATTAGAAAATGTTTAACACAAATATTTGGTAAATAATAATAATGAATAAACATGTTATGTTTTTAATCTTAATTTTTTTATGTGTTCTTAATAGTCCTAAATAGTCCAGCTCTTGAGGTCCTTAATATTATTTTAGGTAGTGTGCAGTCTGGGGTCAGAGAATTAAATTAACATTGAATTAAATGAGCATTAAATAGTGAAAAACATTCTCTTTTCGATTGTCTCATTTCTTCTGAGAAAGATTCAGCATTGAACATCTCCAACACTTGCTACACACACACACACACACACACATACACACACATACACACACACACACACCCCTGAACCTCTAAAAGTCTTTCCAAGCCAGCAGAACGGCTAAAATGTATTAACATTGCTTGGTTTTAGCTGTGTTTATCTTTTACCGTTTCCTTTTCTGGTGAGTAACAGCTACTTTTCAATTTACAGTGGTAGTATCAGGTTTTCTTTCCAAAAATATGGACTTAGGTTTTCAAAATGAGTCAATTTAAGGAAAAATGTTAAGTAAATAATAAAGGCGGTAGCAGAAAGCTTGACGTTTGGGAAACTCGACACTAGACAATTCCAGACAAGGCCAGACCTTGATGTCCTGAATTCCCAGCAAGGCTCACGTCGATTCCCTACAAGCTCAACTCAGAGTTTGCGCCTGGAAGCTCCTGACTTTCATAAACCTTCTGCTTATTGAGAGGCGCGCCTGGGTCACTCCTCCTGAGCGCCTCGCCCTTCTCAGGGAGGGGCAGTCAGACCGTCCTGAATGACTCAAGTGGGCTCTGCCCTGGCTAAGTCCAGGCAGGACCGGGGTCCTGACAGCCGAAAGGCCTGCGCACAACGTCTCCTTGCCAGCGATGCCAAGGCGCCCTCCAAGATTAACGAGGAGCGAGTGCAGCAGGGTACACAATGCGGCTGTGTTTGATCCGCGACGTGTCACTCGAAATCGCAAACAATTTATTGCCAATAGACGACGTTGTCAGCCACTAATTTTCTGGTGGCGCTCCATCACAGGCCTCTCAACATCAGGGGAGGGGCTCAGAGGCCGGTGGGCAGGGGGCTCGGAGGAGCCGTAGCGAGCCAGCCGGGGGTTCCTGTAACGAGGCTTTAATGAGGGGAGCGCGCCGGCCTTTGTCGAGAATTCGAGGAGGAGGAGGCGGCGGCCGGGTCAGGAGCTCGGCAAGGTCGCTTCCTCCCCCGGCCCCGAGAGCCCGGGAATCCAGAGAGGGTTAGCGGCGGCCGCCAGGCCGGGTGGGCCTGCACCACCCTCGCCCACTCCGAATTGAGAACTGCGGCAGGAAACACATTTCCAAGCAACAATGCAAACGCGCTCATTACCATCTCCTCAATATGCATGAAGAAAATGCGCAGCCCTGGCCGAGCCCCCTCACACGGCTCTGGCCTCGGCGTCCAATAAGGGGACAAACTCATCTTCCAGGATGAATGAGAAGGGGGCGCCGGGGAGGCAGATCCAAGGGGGCGCGGGGGGTGGGGTGCGGATCCCGGAGAGGGAGAGAAGAAGAGAGAATATTTACGGAGAAGTGAACCTGAGAGACAGAACAAGAAATTCAAGGAGGAAATAGGAGAGGGTCCGGATGAAAGAGGGGAGGAAAGAAAGAAAATTAGAAACAAGAACTGCGGGTGGGGTAAACGGACACAGTCACAGACTCAGGGAGAGGAAAAAAGAAGAAGCGGGTGAGGGAGGGAACAGAAGGGAAAAAAGTGAACTGAAAAGTGGTCCAGGGCAAAGGCATAAAAACAACACAAATGAGGGAGTGGAAGAAAGAGAAGAAAAGATTTAGAAGTCGAAGATAGAGGAAACGGGAAGGACAGACGGAGGGGGAGAGAAAAACAAAGGCATGGGGGAGGGGGCTGCTCAAGTCAGGTAGAAAACAGATGATCCCGGAGAGGTAAAGGAAAAGAAATTATTCCCTCCGAGGGCCAGATTCTTCCATCCAGGCCATCTGGGTGCTGCGCCTCTCAAGCCGCTCAGAGACGCAGGGGAGTGAGCCAGGTCGGGGGAGGCGCAGGGGCAGAGCGAGGAGCAAAGGGCCCATCGGCCTCACGCCCCACCTTGGGCATCCCGACCCGCTCCCGGGTGCCCAGCCCTGGCCCGGGGCCCACCCTGCGCGTTGCGGCCCGCCGCCGCCGCTGCACCATTCCGGCCGGCGGCCTCTCCCGCGCCGACAGCAAAGTTGGCAAAGTTTCCCCCTAAGTTTCCCCGTCGCTTCTCCGGACCTAGGAAGAGCCTCCGAGTCCCTGGTGGCTGGTGGGAGCGGCAGCACCCTCCGGAGAGCTCGGTCTGCGTCTCCTGGGATGCTCGGAGTCCGGATTCCCGGCCAAATACGAATCCCACCCGGTGCGGACGCCAGGCCACGCTCTCCGGAGTCCGCGGCTGCTAATAGCGGAGAAAGAGAACGCGAAAGTGAGAGAGAGGGAGAGAGAGAAGGAAAAAAAAATATTCTCAGCTCAATTTAAGTCTCATGGAAAGGGCTTACAACTGTAATTAAATCATTAAATTCTTGTCTACGCTTCACAGAGCGGAGAGAAATTAACTTCCCACCAACCTCATTTTCTATTTGAACATGAAATAATGATTTTCTGCCCGTCTAATTACAAAGCCAACATCTGATCAAGCCAGCATCCAGAGGGGATTATCGCATGCACGAGTATTAGACCTCATTACCAGCTTGAGTGCAAAATTATTACATCTTGTAATTG